>VCJN01000569.1:0-20977 GCA_006384855.1 Tetraselmis striata | reverse complement strand
TTCCATTCTATCCACCTATCCCACCTTCTATTACTTTATCGACTAGGAAATAGTGAGAATCATGTCGATATCGGGCTAAAACACGAAGGTGGGATGACCCCACCTATCCCACCTTCCATCCCACCTATCCCACCTTCCATCCCACCTCACGCCTCCAAGCCTTGGCAAATTCGTTCGCATCCAGGCCCGCCCAAGCACTCCGGGACCAACCTGGTACCTCAACCTGGGACCTCACGCCACCAAAACGACCTCGCTAAATCGCGGTGGAGGCCCTTCGTCAACCGTCATAAGAAGTCGGTAGTGCGTGTACGAAGCTGGGGTTGTGACACTACCCTGAAATAGGTATGCGTCATCAGTAGGGATGTCGTCGGAGTCAAAGTCCGCTTGAAAAAATGTATTTGTTGCCTTGTTTGCGGATGGGATCACGGTGTACGACATGTTTGTGTAAACGGCAAGATCGGTCCAGTTTGTACCGTTGTTGGACCCTTGAAGTGTACAAAACTCCACTAGCTTGTCATTCCATGCTGTCGTATTCCAAAGCCGCACGCCGGTAACCGTGGCGGGTGCCGGAAGCTGGATGGCGAGGAAGTGCGGTGGCGAGTTAGCAGCATTGGCAACCCATGCCTCATATGAAGCTCCGCTTTTCCTATCGAATGCCAGCCATCCTTCATAGTTCACACCGGCAATTAACCCGACTCGGTCACTGGTGTAGCCCTGGTCGCCTAATAAACCACTAAGTGCTGGGACCGGAACAGCTGGTACACTGGTTGGTATGGCTACCTAGGGGCTGAATTCCCGACGAGTTCCCCTCTCCGTCAATGAGTTCTACCCAAAAACCAATACTGAGTTCCGGGCGATAGACCTGTAACCGTTTTCAAACCGTTATCGTAATCGTAGCTCACACCGGGATCGATGGTGCTAGTCGCAGTTCCGATGAAATCGGAGGTCACCGTTGTATACGTCCCGACATGAATACTGTTAGTTGTATTCTGAAACAGTCGGATCTCGCTGATATCACTCATTTGTTTATACTCGAGAATACTTCAACTCTCCAACGATTTTGGTATAGAGGGAGCCCGGTCCTCCAGCCTATTTATCTCCGCACATACATGGCGTATGAATTCAGCCAGATCTCTAAACGCCCCGTAGTCCATCGTGCTAGTCAAAAAGGCCTCCGTGTTGATTTCTCTTAGAAGCTCGCCGTATCGTGCACTTACCTCTTCGTGTCTGTTGTATAATTCTGACCACCTCATCGCGCCCGAGATACTTGAAATTGCGCCAGCAACAAGTGAAATGCAACCTGAGACGGTTACCGCAACACCATACGTGCCGATGTGATGGATGCCAAAAACAATGTTTGTACACCCGACCAAAAAGGATAACAATACGTTGGCATAAACGGATAAATCGTGCCTAGTCTTGAAAGTATCGGTACGCTTTTTCGTGGAGATGCCGTTGCTTTCTTGATAATTCGCGCCAGCGTAGCAATAAAGGATTTTCGAGTTCGATACTTCCGCCACCGTTTGATTCGGTGCGATCGCTCATTGCTATCTGAAAACAAATTGCCCGACCAGCGAGGGATCGTCAAAATCTAGCTGGAGTTGGCTCCGGCTAGCGATGTCACTAATCTCAAACCCAATTGAGTTGATCCTAATCGACGATGTGAATCCTAGCAGTGTGTTGCGACCGACGAAACTCACTATGGTTGGCGTGTTTGTTCTTATCTGGCTGATGTTAACGGAAACGGTCGCGTTACTCATTTACTACTTACTAGGCAGAATCGCTGAATGACGCTGTGATGTTAACACCCGCCTCCTCATTCCCTGGCGTGGCAGTTAGCGAGAATGAATCAAGGGTCGGGGGAGTTGTATCGGAAGCGGTCGTGATAGTAGCGGGCGTCGAAGCTGTAGCCAAAGTATCGTTCCCGACATTGTCCCTAGCCAACAACCAGCCGTAATAGGTTGTTCCGGGCGTCAATCCGCTGGTCGTATGAGATGTAACCGTACCACTGAGAGCTACACCGTTTGCTTTTATAGCTGCAGCGGTGGGAGCGCTGGTTTGCGTGTCCGAAATCCACAGGTACAGACTCTGTACCGCATCGTTGTCGCTAGACGCTATCGTGATATCGATATCCGAAGTAGCCGGTGTACCGGAGGCGAGGGTGAATGTAGAGATAACCGGCGGGGTATTGTCTTCGGTCGTATACGCACCGAACGGTGTGATTGACTCATTACCACTCCCATCAACGAGCCGGAGCCAGAAATATCGTTGAGCGTTGGGGGCGCCGATAATATAGGTGTAATTCAGACTGGACCCCGATATACTGCCAGTAATGTTGGTTTCCGTACGCGTACCCACATCGTTTACTGTGTTAACACCGAGGTGAGCTTGGGCCACTGTCATTGTTTGATTGAATTCGAAGACAAAATCGACATCGGTTTCGGATAGCGTTGTCGAGAACGAAACGAGGATCTCCGAAAGAAGATCCGGATCGATGGACAACCCTTTTCCGAAAAGTTCAAAAAAACCCATTCTCACTTTGATTCCGATAGCGAGCTTCCGCCTCGGGAAATCGATGGTTGAATCTGTCGTCCCAAACGTATGCCTCATTTATGCTACGCGGTAGAAAGTGATGCAGGCCGTGTAATGCGACACGTTGGTCGCTAGGGCGTACGACACCGCCTCACGCAGCTCGAGCTCGATGAACCCTAGATGATCTAGAGGAGGTTTGATAGGCACACCTACGACGTCGCTACAAACCGGTTTGACCGTCTGCTTGTACCCGAAGTACCGCTCGGCGCCGTCGTCGTTGGAGCCAGGAAGATAGGCCAAAATATTGCGCGACGTATGTGGGTCGATGACAAACGACGGCGTGGTCAGCACGAGCCCAGTAGGCAGATCGACAATAGCCTTGTCGACGTATACCGGCGAGCAATACGAAACCGCCATGTTCCACTGACCACCTCTAGCCATCTCAAAAGTTTGGAAATTGAACGGGATAAGTACTCTAGACGAATCACCGTTGTATTTCGTGGCCAGGTCGTCGCCGCTTGACACCCACAGATGGTAAAAGCTCTCTGCGATGGGGCGCTCGGGTTCATCCGTCCAGAAGACGAGACTGAAACGGAAGTCCTCAGCATTTCCAGGCGTCCACGGGAAAATCTCCTGAGACGTCGCTGTTTGCGTTTGGTACAACTTGAATTCAAGCTGGCGCAGTGTGGCAACGTTGTCGCCGAGAGTAATCCCACCGCAGCTATTGCTTTGCAAATATGGCGTGTCAGCCATGACGCCGTAGTAAGCCGTCTGCTTCCAGCTCGGAAGCATGGCGATAATGGCACTTTTATCGGTCTGCCGCCATGCCTTGTGTGTGTTCAGAGCCGGGAACGACTTGCAAAACAAAAGCAAGGACATCGGACGCCCGGTGTTCTGCACGTAGCTTGAACCCATCATGCTTCCGACGACGGGAGTGATCCACTCGAGCCCGAATCGCACCAGACGCCCGGATAACTCGTTAAGGCGCGAGGCACCGACGTCGTAGGTGAAATCGTACTTCTGGCCGCTCAAGCGGTCCGCCGAATTGACAAGGATACGGCTTATCATTTAGCCTGATGCTTAGAAAACCGTCTGGGCCATGCCCGTAGGGTCAATGAAAAGCACTGCATCGATATGCGTGAAGGTATCGATGCGCTGCGCGGCGCCCAGCCCGCTCGCGAATTGAGCCCGCAGGTAGATCAGAGAGGTCGACATGTCGATACCGTTCTCAGACACAGAGGACTTTCCGTGCTGCAGCTCTAGGTCCTGGGCAATAATGTAGGTGCCCGCATCCGCGGTCCATGTTGCGTTATTAATGACGCCGTGGTCAAGGGCCCCGAGAGCGTGGAAGGCTTTCTGCAACTCCATATACGCCTCCGCGTTGGTGTCAACGGGCCGTTGTGGATACAGAATGCCGCCGCAGTCGTAGCTCCAACGACCAACATCGCCAAACAAGTTGGCCCGAGAAGAGAGAGTATTTTTGGTGCCGTCACCGATATTGGCCTGCGGGCGGAACACAGTGAGGAGCGTTTTCAAGGACCGGGCGCTAGTAGAGATAAGCGTGTTAACGGACGAAGCGTCCTTTTCGACGCTAGACGAATGGTTTTGAAACGTGGTCATTGGGATCCTGTACCCCCCAGCGTTGGCCTGAGAAATGGCCATAGCGACCTCGGAGTTTAGCTTGATGACCTCGGTGACCATCTCCGGGTCGTACACCTTCCAGGGGCAAGCGGTCGTGCTAACTTGCGCGTCGTTGACGTTGGCGAGGGTGAGGTTCAAGCGAAGGCGGTCGCGGCTCATATCGCCGACGGGCAGGTACTTGTGCTGCAGTGTCCCAACCACGCCGGACAAGAGCGGGATACAAAACGTCACCGTGGTCCCGGAACCGATGTCGGCACCGGTTCTATAGTCAGCCGCGGAAACCCCCTCAACGACGGTCGAGCCGAAGTTTTCGTTGGTCGAAGTGGACTGGGCGTCGCTTAGGATGTTCCGTAACAGGCCGTACTGGTCGACATACTCAAGCACGGAGCTACCATAGACACACTCAAGCAGGCGGATGACCGCAGACGCGGAGAAATCAAGCGTCATGTCGTTGGTACCATCCTCGTTCTTCAGCTTGAATTTCAGGTACGACTGTTTCGTATTAAGGAACTCGCCTTTATTGCCACATGGGATCGAGAACTCGATTGTGTCGCCGGGGCTGAACTCGCGGCCGTTTATAGGCGGCAGATTGTGGCGCACCTTCATGCCGCCGACGGACCGGGGCTTGGGGGCATAGACGAATGAGTCGCTAAGGCCTGACATTTGATACTAACTGGACAGAATTTTTAAGATCTCTTTTCGAGCTGACTCCCTCGACCTCGGACTGCCCCGTAAGCCGATTTCACAGCTCCTACTCCTCTCTTTGCTTGATCGAAGCCAGCCTTCGCCGCGCCGATATCGAGCCCACGCCCTTTAAGAGCGTCTTCGGCCACGCCGGCAAGATTGCCGACGCCCTTGGCCGAGGCGCCAACCGAGGCGCTGAAAGCGGCGGCCTCAGGACCGATACCGGGGATAGCGGCTAGATACGGAGTCGCGCCGAGGAGGAAGTTACCCACCTTGTTGCCGACGGTGCGCGTGGCGTGAGTCAGCTTGGTACCAAGTGTACGTACAGTGCGGCCAAGCTTGGATAGAAAGCTCATTTGCAAATAGATTACAAAAAACGTGGTACAGTTAACGTGGTACAGTTATCGTCGGATAAATCGCCTCCATCAATCGAGTTCTAAGGTCCTCAACTTTTCCTTGTACCGGCAGTCCCAAGGCCTTCAATTCCTCACGTACATCATCCCTCTTCATTAACGTGGTGGGTTCAGGGTCTACCCCGGTGTCTGTTGTTTGGCGCGTTTCCCGTACAAGCCGAGAGCGCTCGGCGGAGCCACCGAGTGTGTGTCCAGTGATGCTCATACCTCCAATCGCATTTCCGCCTGATACAGGGACATCACGAGGCTGCATCGGTGGCGGCGGCATCTGGTAGGTAATCGGCGAAATCGTGCTCCAACCCTTAGCAAATGGTTGCATGCCTCCCGGAGGCAAAGCAAACTGGTTCGCAAAAGGCTGGACGAAAGTATTTACTGACCTCGAACGAGGCTTTCGATTTCTTGATTTCTTAGGCGCGCACCGCTCCTTGCAGTCACAAGCATCCCTTTTACACTTGGAGGAGGCTGATTTCTTCTTAGGCGGCATTTAGCTTGATGCGGTCAAAATTTTTATAAAGGTGTCCCCGGTCGACGTCGCTGAAGAGAAAGTTGTAAGGCTCGTCGAATACGAATCGCATAAGATTGTCGGCGGTGTCCTTATCCAAGAAAATGATCTCGTCAAAAATCGCTGCGTATTCCTTTTTATTTCGCGGCTTAAACATTGCAAAATGCGACATGGTCTTCCGTATCGAAAGAGGCATAGCGACGTAGCTCTGCAAAAGCAACACGATACAGAGCCGGTAATGGCGGCGGTTGAAAATCAGATCCTTTAATTCACGTTGAATATCTTTGTCTTTCAGAGCCACGGTGACATCGTCCATAAATAGAAGCGAGTACTCCTTCTTCTCAGCCGACTCCATGACGCGCCCCTTGATCGTGTCCAATGTACCGTAGTCGAGCTCCGGGTACATTTTGTCGTGGCTTTTGAACACGTTCCGCTTCAGGCTCTCGACGGACCGCGGGGGCATCACCACGTGCACATGATGGAACGCGCGCTTGTAAGCTTGCTTGCTAGTAAGCAGGTTGACAGCGAGCGACGTCTTGCCGCTCCCGGCCGAGCCGATAATACACATGAAGAAAGGCGACTTTGGTAGCGGGTCTTCTATTTGCTCATGAATGCATTTATCGCAAACGAAAGCCGGGGGCTTGAATCTAATTTTACTTGCTTTTTCCAACTCCATACTTCTTCTTTACATAACGCTTCAGTTCTTTTGGGCCCATCTCGGACCAAGTGTATGCCTCAAGGATCTCACATTGTTGCTCGGAGAACCCGGGGTACATGTCCATCCAATACTCCTTCTTCCCATATTTGGGGTTGGTAATAGTCAAGAAATCGACATCGCTAATCTTTGGTGCCCCCTTCTCGGGCTTCTCATCCTTCATTTTTTTCTCTGTACCAGAGAAAAAATGCAATGGACCGATCTGCAGCAGAACCCGTTGATCATGATGCTGATGGTAGTGGGCCTGACGAGCCACTTGAGAGAGAAGTGGAGCATGTGGAAGAAGAAGCGTTGCCTAAAAAATCAAAACGAGTGAAGCCGGCTAAGCTACCGATATCAGAGAAGCAGAAAGCCGCTCTCGCTAAGGCCCGGGAAAGCCGCGCAGCGAATCGAGCGAAAGCAGAGGCTAAGAAAGAGAAGCCGTTAAATATTTACCAGGACCTTTTCACAGTCATCTAGTAAAAAGATGTTACAGCAGATATTCGTCGACTCACAGTTCGCCGACCTTGTGCTCCAGGACGGCAGCTATCTTTTCTGGCTTGGCGACGCCATATACGTGCCTCAGCGCCACGACCTTCAGATTAAGGTGCTTAATGCATGGATCCCGCACACCTTCTATAGTGTATTCGCAACTAACGACACGCTCAACCTAAGATACTTCCCACCGGGCGATCCCGCAGGCTCACCGGAGAGCATTGTGTTACCACACGGCAATCGAAGCATCGACGAACTCCTTGACTTCATCAATCCGTTGCTAGAGTACGGCTACGAAGCTCGCTACGACACACCGACAAACAAGCTCATTTTCGAAACGGCCGGCGACGCTCAGCTCCAAATTGATCCTGGTACAACGGCCAATCGGCTCTTGGGTATAGCCGAAGGAGACGTGTCCAACGGCGGCGTGCTAGAAGCGCCGCGCGGCGTCGACCTGACACGCACGTCGAGCATATTTATTCGAAGCAACTTGCACACGAAGAATCGCGACCCAGTCACACGCAGAACAAGTGATATTTTATGCAAAGCACCGCTAATGAGCCAATTCAATGAGCTAGAGCACTTCACTAGCCAGGCTTGGGTGGATTGCTACAACCAGCAATTATCCTTCATTTTGATGCGACTAGTGGACGACAACGGTCGATTGCTCGATCTAAACGGGTCTCGGTGGACGGCGACGATAAAGTTGAGACTAACTAAAAAAGATGAACCGATCCCGGGTCCAGTTAGCGCCTTTGAAAGTGAACGGGCGGCAATTGCTGCAGGTGGACAACTCGGAGCTACAACGGGAGATAGCGAGCCTGAGCAGCGAGATCGCAGCGACAGAAGCAAATCTGAATGACCTAGAAGGGGATGTCGCTTCTCTCAGCAACGAGCTTTGGGAAGACCAAGCGCGACAAGATTTGGAACTCGAGGGTCTTTCAAACGATATTTTCTTGGACCAGGCTAGACAAGATTTGGAGCTAGAAACGGCGTGCAACGAGCTTTGGGAGGCCCAAGCGCGACAAGATTTGGAGCTCGAGACGGCTTGCAATGAGCTTTGGGGCGATCAAGAGCGGCAGGACTTAGCCATTGCGACGCTGAGCAACAATGTTGCCGCTATAGACGTGACCAGCTACATACCACAAAGCGAAAAAGAGTGGTTCAAGGTCGATATCATTCAGCCCTTGGCTATCACACCAGACCCCGAAATCGGTATCATAGATGTGTACGGGCACCTCCGCGACCCGATCGGAGGGCTACATGATATCGGTGAAGCCGCAAAGCCTTGGCGCCATGTGTACGCTGAAGAAGGCACTTTTTCAAACCCACAAAACCTGAGGTTCACGTCGTTTCAAGGAGTTGATGGTGATTACAGCTTGTCGGATCTCATCGAGTACGCTATTTCATTGGTTGAGTCCGACGTAAAGCTTCTTCCGGCTGAGGGCGGAAACGCCGTAGTGGGTGCCGCCGCTGACACCCGAGATCTAGGCACATCTAACTTCCCATGGCGGGAAATCATCGCCGATGAGCTAACGGCGTATGTTTCAGTATCAACGCCCCGGCTCCATGAGAAGATATGGAACCAGGGTATTACGGTGAAAGGTGATCTCATACCATTCGACAACAATCCGGGCTTCCCGCCTCTGAGCCGTGTGGGTAACTCCACCTTCCCGTTTCTCGAAGGGCATTTCGGCAACCTCTACGCCGGCAACCTCTTCGCGAACGATTCCGGCGGAACAACGCGCCGCGTTCTGTTGGAGGGCGCCACGGTTTCAGGGTCTGTCAATTGGGAGGACGTCCTCAACAAACCTACTATTTTTAGTGGAAGCTACACCGATCTCACAAATACACCAGACATACCCGTTGTGCCAGCTTGGGTGGATAGCTTACAAAACAATGTGTCATTAAGCGGATTTAACAATGACCTTGTTTTAACGGCGGATAGTGTGGAGTGGGCGAACGTTCTAAACAAACCCGTGTTGTTCAGCGGGAGCTACACCGATCTAACAAATACACCTGCTTGGGTTACCACCTCGCAAAACAATGTATCGCTCAGCGGATTTAACAATGATCTAGTGCTCACGGCCGATAGCGTTGAGTGGGCGGATGTGCTCAATAAGCCGACGCTTTTTAGCGGAAGCTACATCGATTTGGCGGATAAACCGACAATCCCAACTGTGCCCTCGTGGGTGACTAGTGCACAAGGCTCAATCCCACTAAGCGGATTTAACAATGATCTAGTGCTCACGGCCGATAGCGTTGAGTGGGCGGATGTGCTCAATAAGCCGACGCTTTTTAGCGGAAGCTACATCGATTTGGCGGATAAACCGACAATCCCAACTGTGCCCTCGTGGGTGACTAGTGCACAAGGCTCAATCCCACTAAGCGGATTCAACAACGACCTTGTGCTAACGGCGGATAGTGTCGAGTGGGTGGATGTTCTGAATAAGCCGACGCTTTTTAGCGGGAGCTATACCGATCTGACGAACCGCCCGTCTTGGACGGACAATTTCATATACACGCAAAATGTCGGCCCCCAGATGGAACCCACCGAAACCACCAACTACGACATCGTCGCGCTCGACAGCGTCACGCCCACCTCCAACCTGGGGTACAACCTGGGCCAGGACCAGCTGAGATGGCTTTTCCTCTACGCCGGCACCGGCCGCTTCTCCGACGTCGTCGAAATCGGAACCATCGCCGACCGCGTACGGCTGGCCTACGACACCGCCTCGAACCTCATGACGCTCGACCGCCCCCTCACACTCTCGCGAACGCCAGAACTGGACTCCGAGGCCGCGACCAAGGCCTACGTCGATACCGCGGTCGCCGGCGTCACCCCTGCGACGGACTGGGCCTCAGTAACGGGGGCCTCGAAACCGCTCATAAACTACGACGGCTCCGATATGCTTTTCGGCGAAAGCGCCGTTCCAACCCTGAACCAAACGTGGGACCTGGGCAAGCCGAACACCAGGTGGCGTGATATCTACACCCAGTTCCTCACGGCGAGCACCGGGGCGTACGTCGGGTCCCTCGAGTGCGCGCTTCTCACCGTGAACTCGGTGATGTCCATAAACGGGAACAAGATCACGCAGGTGGGGGCGCCCACCACAGGCACGGACGCCGTTAACAAATCCTACGTCGACAACGCGGTCGCGGCCGTGTCGAATGCCGGCGGCGCTTCCGACCTTTCCGAAGTCGAGGCCGCAAAGTTCATTCGGGTTGTAAACAACTACGGCGAGTATTCCCTTGCGCCCAACTACGATTACCTGGCCACCGTCGACTCGTCCGGGTTCGCAAACATCATCTTCGGGGGAAACTACTCCGCCGACACCGGCGAGGAGGACCGCTCGCTCAGATGGCCCGAGGTGTGGTGCGAAACGCTCCAGTCGTCGTACATCGGCACGGAGGACAAAATCAGGCTCGGAAGCCTCCTCGGGATCACCGCCTCGGAGTTCACCGACCTGAAGTTCGTCACGGGTGGAGTGGAAGTATCCGGAAACATCGTCCCCAACAACAACCAATCCCACGACCTCGGAAGCGAGTCCCTCGAATGGGACCACATATACGTGAAAGACGTTGAAGTATCGGACGACGTCAAGGTCAGGAACGACGTACGCTTCATACGGAATGGCGCCAACGTGTGCCGCCTCAAAACCCACCCCGACGGGTGCGAAGTCGACGGGGACATGTTCCCCGACGGGACGGAAACGTTTTCGCTCGGGGAAATCGACAAGGTCTGGGACAAGATTTACAGCAAAAACACGTACGCCACGACCATCGACTCGGCCCAGTCGTACTCGCAGCACGTATACGCCACCGTCTCCGCCACCGTCAACACGCTCTCAGTCCTGGGGGCCGCGGACTTCGGCAACAACACGCTCACCGGCGTCGCCTCGCCCACCGCCTCCAGCGACGCCATGACGAAGGGGTACGCGGACGCCAACTACCTCAGCCTCTCAGGCACGATCAACACCAACATCACCGTGCCGGCCCAGAGCGTGGTGGAGACGAACAGCACCCACCCCACGGCGAACCAGCTCGTCACGAAAAAAATCACGGAAGACAGATACTCCAGGAAAACTCACGACCACGAGGGGGTGTACGCCGAACTCACGGTCCTGAATTGGATCAGCGAATTCCTCGCGGAAATGGCCGCGGCCACCACCCACGGGAACCTATCCGCATCCTCCGACGGCACCTTCGCCACCGCATCGTTCGACATACCCAACACGATCAGGTTCAAAATAAGCTCCACCCTCCTCGCGCAAAACGTCCAGACCGTGGACTCCGTCAGGCTCACGGTGAGGGTGTTCCACTCCGCCACGGGAGTTTACATAACGAGCGCCGACCAGGAACTAAGCCTGTCGTTCGACCAGGCCACAAACACGATTCTCGCCTCGCAGACCGGTTCGCTATCTTTCGGGGCTTCTACCACGCTCGACGGAGATCTGAGCATCAAAGTTGTCATCGACGCAAAAATTGCAGGATACAGGCGACCCGTCATGACCGCAAACGCCCAAGGAGAATGGTCCTCCCCGTCGGTGATCAGGCTGGATCTATAAACGCCGCACCCAGGCAGGACCGACTTCTTGGTGCCGACATTTTCGCTCACTTAAAGCGAGCCAAACGCGCGCGTTTGGCCCAGAAACTTTTCTCCCCAGGGGTTAAAGAGTGAAAAAATGGCGATCACCAAGAGCGCAATTTACCAACAGGCCCGCCGCGCCCGCCCTGGGATCCAAGCGTCTGAGGCCAAGCAGAAGATGATCAATCGTATCCTTGCTGGGCGCGTGCCATGGGCGCGTACTCTGGAGAAATATGGGATCTCGGAGGCTCAGGTTAACAAGCTCAGGGCCGACGCGGGCCTATCGAGCATCGACTTCTCCCTGCGGCCCACCCGTTGCCGGGCCGGCCCCGGGACGTGCACGCAAGTTTCCGAGACCGCTGTGGTTCCTAAGGTGTCGCCTCCCCCAGAGGATCTCCCGAGGCCCTCGGCGGGGATCCTTGGGGCACCGGCATCTCCGGAACCCCCGGCGCCGGCATCTCCTGGCCCCCCGGCGGCTTCCTTGACTCTGGCGGAAGTCCTCAACAAGATCGACGGCATTCGCGGCTTTGTACAAATCAACGCCAACGGTCTGCCAGCGAAGGCCAAGGACGGACGGCCGAAAACCCTGGCCGCAACCACGGTCAAGCAATACAAAGATGGAATGCGAATCATCGCTGAAACTACAGGGTGCGACTCGGCGGCTGATTTCATGGCGTGCCTCCGGGACACGGCGAATGTGACAGCAAAGCTTCGTGGGCGTTACCCCAAAGATGTGTCGTACAAAAAGTCGCTTGGCGTCATTGTGTCGGCGGCCAAGTACATCCCAGAATTCAAAGCGGCGCTCGGAGACGAGGCGCACGAGGTGTACCGGCGCATTCTCATCGGCGCTATCCAATCTGCCCAGGATGAGGCTATCGAGCGCACCGAGACAGCCACCGCCATCCCTATCGCCGACATAAAAAAGAAGCTGAAGGATATCGACCGCAAATACGGGAAGATAAGCAAGAGAGCTCTGGAGGCTAGGCTTCAGGTTGAGCTGGTTGGCATCCGCGATGATCTCGGTGGCGTGGCGGTCGTCAAGAGCGAGCGGGATGCGATCCGCAATAAGATCGACAATTACTACGTTCCCAGGACTCGCAAACTTGTCATCAAGAAATTCAAGACAAGCCGCGAGCACCCGGCGTATGAGTTTGTGGTGAGCGTGACCACCGGCAAGCTCCTGGCCGAGTCGCTCCGCAAAGAGCCGCGAGATATGCTCTTCCCTGGGCGCGTTGGCCGGCGTGTGGCGGCGGCGTTTGCGGAGGTTGGGCTGCCGGGCGTGGGAGTAAACCCCATACGCCACTCGCACATCACGAAGCTCCTCCGGGGAAACCCAAGCGAGGCGAATATTAAGCGAGTGGCCGGGCGCTTCAAGCACTCCCAGGCGATGACCACTCGCTACTACCGGCAGGGTTCACCTGGCGAGGGAGTTGACTAGCTGTTGCGTTTGATCTCAAAACAAATCTCTACGGGGAATAACAGAGATAGACTACATGTCAAGCCACGATGAATACGATACTCAACTGGACGCCATGCCCCTAGCGGAGATCAAACGCTTGGCCAAGAAACAACTAAAAGTACTTGAGTACGACCGGTTGAGATCCAAGGTTTACTACAACCGAAACCTAGATAAAAAAAAGGAGTACTACCGTGTTCGTGCGCAGAAGAATAAGGAGGTTGCTTCTACCGGCGGTGCAACAAACCTTGATTCGATTGTAACTATGCCAAACGGCGATTGAAATGGCAATTGTAGCACGTTGTGTACTTAGCATTCGACATGATCCGGTTACATTTTTCGCAGCGCAGGGCGCACTGGAAGCAAAGCTTGTATCCACCCCTGACCGTTTTCCCGCAGGTGTCGCATGATGTGGTGATGTCTTTCCTGCAGTCTGAGCATATACGGCCGTGATCCGAATCATGTCCACATATGATGCACTCCCCAGGCATTATGTTTTGCCCCAAGGGAAGATTATTTTGTGAGAGATCCATCCGCGACAGCTTTCGGATTTTAAACGCGCGCGTTTGAGGGAAAAAATAAATCTCCGGGGGTATATAAAGCGAGCAACCATGACACCCCCAGGCATTTCCTCTTCTTCCACCAACTCCGCCACCATGGCCCCCGCCAACGAGATCAAGCTCACCGAGACCTACCATGACCTGGGGTTCCTCAAGAAGCTCGCGAATCAGGGGCATGGCTCCCGGGTGATGCCCGAGCACCAGGCGGTCGGCAAGAACATCCTCAAGCGCCTCCGCGGCAAGGACACCTCAGAGGTTGGCTACCGGCAGAGGATCTACGCTGTCGGCAACGGAAGGTCGACAGCTATCGGGCGCTTGTGGCCAAAGCAACAACGGTTCGTGTGCTACCAAAACATGCTCGGCTCCATGCGCCGATCCTTGGCTGCCGGCAAGTATGTGGAGGTCGACATGGCCAACGCCCACTTCAAGTTGTTGGCCGGTGTGTATCCTGAGGCGGCGGCTATCAACGAGTACTGTGACGGCCGGGCGGAGCATCTCCGTGAGGTGGCGGAGGCGGCGGATTGCCCCAAGTGGCAGGCCAAGACCTTGTTCATCATCATGGCGTTCGGTGGCTCCGTCGACACTTGGAAGGCCGAGTTCAACGTTGCCGACGACCTGGAGCTCCCGGCCATCGTTGGAAAGGTCAAGTCGGCCATCGACACGTGCAAGGCGCTCTTCGAGACCGATGATGCTAACCTGAAATACATCCGGGCTGCCAAATCGAAGAACCAAGCCACCGGTAAGGCATGGGAGAACACGGCCTTCTCCCTGTGGCTCCAGGACTTGGAGGCAAAGTGTATGGTGGAAGCCATCCGGTACTTGCAAGCGGCCGACGTCCACGTCGCTTCGCTTATTCATGATGGCGCCCTCATTGCGGCGGAGGACCAAGAGAGGGTGGATATTGAGGCGTTGGGCGAGCACGTGAGGAACTCTACGGGCCTCAAGTGTTCCTTCGCGATGAAGCCTCTGGAGCTCGACGAAGAGGATATGGCATGGAAGGCGCTTGTAGAGGAGGGCTACGCCGACCCGGCTGCGGCAAGGGAGTCGGCTCGTTCGAGGCGCGACGCAACGACCAACCTCATCGTCGATGCCGGCACGGAGGGTGGCCACCGCTTGCTTGGCAAGCTTTTCCAAGAGATGTTCCCCAAACGCTTTGCGTACCTTGGCAAGGTCGATGGGTGGTTCGGCTTTCGCTCGCCGCGGTGGGTCGCCATGCAAGGCGATACCGAGGAGTTGATGCACTTAATGGACAACAATTTGCACTCGCTCATCTCGACAACCGTCAACGATCTCAAATCGGAGGAGTTGTGCATCGAGAAAGATGTCGAGGCTGCTAGCAAGCTACTGGATCGTATCGCTCAGCTCCCGTTCAAGAACGACTTGGTCAAGCAGCTTCGCGTGCTTTACAAGGTTGCGGACCCTGGCAAGTGGCTTAGCAGCCTCGACAGCAACAACAACCTGCTCGGATTTGAGGACTGTGTGTACGATTTCAATGAGTCGTGCTTCCGTGAAGGCCGCCCGGAGGACATGGTGTCGATGAGCACCGGGCACAAGCGCGGCGACATGGAGATGTACATGGCAGGGAGCGACATCGGCGGAGAGATCTTCAACTCTATCGAGAGCATGCACGAGTCCGGGGATGTGCTTTGGTACGTGCTAAAGAACCTGGCGACAAGCGTTGTCGGAAACCGTCCCAACGACCGATTTCAGATTTGGAGCGGCACCGGAGCTAACGGTAAAGGCTTGACCAAGAACCTCGTCGGGAGCGCGTTCGGCGATTACTACTACGAGCCGACTGCCGGCCTCTTCGCCTCCCGGTCGGTGTCTGGCTCGGTGTTGAGCTCCGAGCTCGCAAAGTTGAAGGGCAAGCGGATTTGCATAGCCTCGGAGGCTGAGCCTGGCGACAAGCTTCGCGCCGGTTTGCTCAAGCAGTGTACCGGCCACGACCTCATCCAGGCCCGCGACCTGTACAAGAGCGCCACCGAGTTCCGGTGCCTCGCCAACATCGTTCTATGCTTCAACGAGATCCCAGGCGTGGACGACAGCTCCGGCGGGATCGAGCGCCGGCTGGATTTGATCCGCCATCCCTACAAGTTCGTCGACAACCCGACTCTCGCGCACGAGAAGCTGGTCGACCGGACCCTCCAAAGCAAGTTCTCGAGCAAGGAGTACGGCGCTGCCTTCCTCGGTGCGCTCATCATAATCCACAACGAGCACGGATTCGATTTCGAGACCCCGGCGTCAGTAAAGCAGGAGGCCCGCGAGTACCTCGGAGAGAACGACGTGCTCGGACAATTCGTGGCAAAGTACTACGAGGAAAGCAATGAATACAGTGACCATATCAAGCTGACCGAAATGTGGGAAGTGCTGCGTAGCGACCAAGGCATGTACACTGCGTTGGAGATGAGATACCCCCGGCAACTGAGCGAAAAGCTGAAGATGAAGGGGTTTACCGTAAAACCCCTTGGTGGCTCGGCCCACCTTCGCTACTTCAAGCGTCGGGCCTTGAACGTAGTGGTTGACAATTGCGATGAGTCATGAATACTCTATCTATGTAACCACGCGCCCCGTTTTGAGCTTGTTATCGGCGTGGTTTGGTCCCGGAGTGCTTGGGCGGGCCTGGATGCGAACGAATTTGCCAAGGCTTGGAGGCGTGAGGTGGGATGGAAGGTGGGATAGGTGGGATGGAAGGTGGGATAGGTGGGGGTCATCCCACCTTCGTGTTTTAGCCCGATATCGACATGATTCTCACTATTTCCTAGTCGATAAAGTAATAGAAGGTGGGATAGGTGGGATAGAATGGAGAAAGTTTTTTGTAGAGCCATGCAAATTCATATTTATTTTGCAAAATGAATTTGCAAAGAAATACCATAGAAAAAAAAGGTTTTGGCTTTTATCCCACCTATCCCACCTTGGACCCTTTGTTCGACATGAAAAATACAAAAATCACGTTGGTATCGGGCTAAAAGGCTAGGTGGGATGATCCCACCTCCATCCCACCTTCCATTCCCCCTTGGCGGCAAATCCGATGAAAGATTTTTGCAAAATCATTTGGTCATACACCTTGAGCGGGCGTGCCTGGAGCGAATGGTGTGCCAATTTTCCGCCACAGAAAATCATGTTACTGCGCCCAACGATACATTGAAGACAGTTGAAGCTTTCGTGTGAATTTCAGGAGCTTCCATAGTGGCAGCGCGATGGTTCATGTAGTCGATGTCGCACCTCGCCCACCCCGCGTAGTGGTGGTCGGCAAAGCGGTATCGGGCTGAAAATTTTTAAATGATTACATGTTTTGCTGGTCGACGAGCTGCTGCCCTTTTTTGTAAATCACACCAGTACAGTTGGTCGACGAGGTGCTACTACTGCAAATTGATGATTACATGTTGCTGGTACCGGTACCAGTGCAGCTGGTCGTCGACGGGCGTCGACGGGCGTCGACGAGCGTCGAGAGCGGTCGACCAGGGCGGTCGACGGGCGTCGACGGGCGTCGACGGGCGTCGAGAATTTCCGTGAACTTGGGGTGTCTACAGACACCGAAGCCTGTGTCGGTCCCGAAGGACATACACGCACGCTCACTCCGAGCAGGATCACAGGGGCGAGACCACGCCGAACCGATAGGCCCTATCGGGTCGGTACCGTATCGTAGCGGCACCCGTACATGGTGCGAGTAAGCCTGGACACGAGGCCCTACTGCGATTACCATCTCGCTGTACGGGTACGTGTACGGATACAGGTACTTTCCCAGTCAATCGCACCATCATAGCGACACAAGGGTGTCTCGGTACGACGGAGCTTCTCAGTTGGGGGATGTGGTCTGAGTGAAAATGATGATGTCGTAGGTTTTAATAGTGGCGGAATATTCCGTTTGCGCAACCAAGCCAATCAGTTTGCTAAACAACCTGAACGAGCGTTCCGGATAACGCAACCAAGCCAATCCGTTTGCTAAACCGGATCGCGCGTCCGGATAGAGCGCTCCGGATAGAAGCGTTCCGGATAGAAGCGTTCCGGATAACGCAACCAACCCAATCCATTTGCTAAACAACCGGATCGCGCAAGTGGCGTATGTTTAACCAGTGTAGCATTTGTGGCGCATGTTTAACCAGTGTAGCGTTTGTGGCGCATGTTTAACCAGTGTAGCGTTTGTGGCGTTTGTTTAACCAGTGTAGCGTTTGTGGCGTCATACCCCACTTTTGCACACTAGAATCAAGCTGAAATAAAATGACACCGATAATCGACGTGTGGGGTGAGATTTTCATGTCGAGTTAGCGGCGTTATACCCCACTTATACCCCAGTTATACCCCACTGGAGATATAATATATATATATATATATATATATGTATATATATGGAGGGGCGGGGGCCCAAGTCGGCGGCAGCGGCGCGGGGTTGTGGGGGGGGGGGGGGGGGGGGCGGGGGGTGGGGGGGGTGGGGGGGTGGGGGGGGGGGGGTCGATTGTGACTGGCATAGCATACGAGTACGAGTAAATTTAGCCGCGATCGTCATATCGATTCATCGATATCTGTACGTGTACTCGTGTACGATAGTCGCTATATGATATTGACGATGCGCGCGCACCGGCGGTATTGCTACCCGTCATCAGTAGTACCGGTCCGAGAACCTCTACTAGAGATGTTGATTAGTTCAATGAAATGAATCCACATTTTATTGAAATTCAGTGAATTTCATATTTCAAATAAATTTCTGGAACGTTTTCAATTTCAAAGGCAGCCGATGTACAATTTACGGATGACGTGGGCACCAAGGCCAATACGAGCAGTTCGCAGTCCCGAGCTGCTTGTACCCCTAATAAATGGGCCCAACGACCAAACGTTCCACTATACCTGGTAGGATAGTCATTGATGAGCAACGCCCATGCGTTCATGGATGTGGGCTGAACATTTTTATGTTGAATGAGATTCAAGTTTGTGAAGTTAATTGAATTTATCGAAAAGGGATTAACATACCGTATTTTGAAAATTACCCCGGCACCGTGAGATGACTCTCCTACATGCCCAACACCCCCCGAGCGGCCGAGTGACAACACGCGAGCCTCACTTATTGGCACATCGTTCCGCCCGTGCCATCCGATATGCCATGGCTTGATCATGCCATGGCTTAAATGCTTAATGATTATCACCTCTTCTCGCATATCGTCGGTAGTGCTGCCGTGATGTCGTTTGGCGGGCGCCGTCACGCCGGAGCGTTGGGCCTCCTAGCGACGAGCGGGTTGGGACTGCGGAAAATTCTCAGCCACTATGCTCACGTCATCCGTAATAAATTAGCAGGCACCGTTCTTTCAAATCGAACACGATTCAGAATAAATCTAGTTCATTCGAAACGTCATAAATTGAATTTCGATCGTTGAATAATGGATTGGCTAATGTAGTTTTAAAAAATGAAAAATAAATGTATTGTAACTTTATGCTTCATTGATGCCGAACGAGTCATCCGCCGTATGCCCCGGCATCACGAAACCGCATAAGGTCCAATAGCGAAAGTGCGTAGCGTGCAGTCTTCTGAAGGCCAAGGCCCTCAGCTAGGGGGCATATCTCGTGTTCTTTGTATTTCTTTTTTATTTTCCGTAAACCCTCCGTCCCGTCCGTACCCATACCCCATTTCACTCTGCCGGGCATTCCTCGTGCTTTCTATTAGGGCCCCATACACACCCGGCTAGTCTCCCTCCTAACGATAGCCGCCGTCCATTGCTATCCTGGCGGGTGCAGTCTAGACGCCCCTATGGGCATCCCCTTCCGCCCCTTCCCCACTAGCAAAGTTGTAGCGCTTCGGCTGAGGCAGCCGCGAGGCGTCCCGCCGGCAGTGTTGTAGGTGTTGGGCTCGGGGGCGGTGGGGTGCACTGCGGTGATGGGCTACCCCATCGAGTTGTTGGCCTCCGCCGGGGAGAGGCGAGGGCTCCTACGTAGCGCGTCGTGTGGACTCGCGCCTGTTGTTTGGGCGGCGATTCGCGCTGCATCGTCCTCGAAAAGGTCGGCGAGCTGCTGCATCGTAGTGCCCGCCGTTGCGCCGACTGTCTTTGCCCGTTGTTGCGGCAGCGCGCCACCATGGTTCAATTGAATGATCGAGGCGTGAGTCTCGGCCCGTTGGCCGGGCTCGAGGCATGGACGATCGCCCTCGACTCGGCGAGAAGCGCCCTTGCTTCCGCCGGAGGTAGTCCGCTGACGACTCGCGGATGGACTCGGCCTCCCACTCGTGGCAGTCGGCATGCCGGCGAGTTGGCGCTGCCGGCTCGCCGGCCGCGCCGACCCGCCTGGCTGTGCGAGCGACTACTCGGAGGCGCTACGTTACCCAGTGAGCGTGGTGCGGGGCAAAGCAAGGGAGTCCACGCCGCCGGGAAAAGAAACGGGCGGGTCGTAAAGGTGCCGCGTCTTACGGTGTCGGATGGCGCCGCGATCGCAGTCACCGTGGTCGTCGGACGGTCGAGTGATGCTCCCGCCTGCGGGAAGGTGGCAACCATTAGCTCCTCGTCGAGGCCCATGGGGTTCTCTTCCATATCGTCCTCGTTGGAGCCACAGCCCGGGGTGGTGGCTCGATTCGGTTGCTCCTCGTTGCGCCGGCGTCGACGCTCGTGCTGGCGGGTCTCGCGATCGTGTAGCCGGCGCAGTTGAAGGGCCCACCGCCCGGGGCGACGGGCAGTTTTTTCGGCGTCCGATATTACCATGGTGAATAAGACGTTTTGCTCCGTGCCCGCGGTCAGGGCGCGCAACAGCACTTGGCGGCGTTTACGATTATTTCCGCGCCCGACGTTTTTAGCATGCATGCGATTGTTCACCGGCGCGGGTGGCGCCATCTTCCCCGGCTCCATCACCGGCACGTTCCGCACTCGGAGGCCGTCCGGGCGGTCCGGGTTTTGCTCCACGTGGATCCGGATGTGAGGGGTTTGAGCCCACGGCGCACCCGGAGGATGCCTAATCCGAGATATAGCGAAATATACATTTCGCGGTACGTTACTTAGTACCCTAGAATAGTGAATCGTGTTTAGCGCTCACTTCCCGGTATAGTCCGCTCGTGTGCTGCATAGCATTGCGCGAAAACGCCCTCATGTCGGCCGCAACTGCGGACGAGCAGTGCCCGTTCGACTCACGGAGGCGGGGGACGATACTCAAGGCGGCCTTAGGCCCGAGCGAACGGGGCCACCTGCCCAGGGAAAAAAGGAAAGGTCCATAGCCCTCTCATAAAGATGCTATACAGAAAATGAGCTAGAGGTTCGGAGGCTACAAGGACGGTGCCCCGTGTGCCCCCGATTCAAGAACCGTCCGATCTTATTGGAACTCGCGTTTTCGGAAATACACCTCCGGCCTCAACTCCTCCCGCAGGAGCGGCTGAGGCAGCTCTTTACTTATCGATCGTATGAACACTGGTAGAGGCTCATACGTAGGGGGTGACGCTCGCTGGC
>VCJN01000567.1:0-19678 GCA_006384855.1 Tetraselmis striata | reverse complement strand
GGATGTACTCGCACGTAACTGGATGGACATGCCGCCACCAGCAGCAGCTTTCACGGATAATAGTGGTACCGGTACGGTAGTGCTTCGTCACCCGTATGTCACATCTGAATCTCACAGTGTGGTACATTTTCGTTTATCTTCGACTACAAAAATTCAAATTTCTTCTGCGTTCTGTAGTGTGTTTGATCCCGGCACTCACCATGGCTCGCTCTGCGAGTCCGTCTTGGGCGTGGCTCCTTGTCTCTCTTGTGGTGCTGTCGCCTTGCTTTCTCGTCTCTGTTTTAGCAGTAGACAAGTTTGAACTCGTTTGGAACGAGTTACTTGAGTCTCGCAGAGCTCTTCGCGAGCAACTCGTTTCGCGCGAAAATCATCTCACTGTCCTAGGTGGCGACACTCTACCTGCAGACGGGGTAGCTGAATCTCCCCCTCTCGTCGCCGCTAGACAGGCAGTTGCCGATACTTCTGCTGCTCTACTCCGTATCGAACGAGAGGTCTCTGAGCTTAGGCAGCAGTCGCGTCGTCGAGCGGTCCGTCCACTTCGGCTTCAGCTTCGAAACGCGTTGCGGAGGGGGACGCCGACTACGACCGCAAGGGCAAGAGACCAGCTCAACCTGCAGTGTGGAAGCTCCGTCTCGCACCATCCACGCACCCGAGGATGGCTGGCTGGACAAAGATGGTAAGGTTCACCGCCGCCATACCGCTGATGCTCGTATACTTCAACGCGACCTAGACGACGTCTTCCAGATCTATGACCTTTTGGCACCGGCGAAGGAACCTCTGCGTGACTTGGTTGAGGACGGCACCGATCTTCCTGCTTCCTCGCCAGCGTCGTCTGCGGAGCTGTTCAAGACGATCACCGCGGCACTGGCTTTGTGTACCACTGTAGCTCTTCGGATTAACAAGCGTGGCAAGAAGCTGCATGTGGAGCACGAGTACGGCGCGGAAGTCGCCAAGGAGTTCGATGCAGTGGACCCTCTCGGCGGGAAGGGCTCAGCGGACTACAAGGAGCTGAAGAAGGCGATTGAGAAGGTCAAGGCCTAGAAACCTTCCTCTTCTTCTTCGCGCGAGAAGCCTTCTTCCTCTTCTCGCGAGCCCGAGTCTTTTCACCGTGGGAGCGACGACCGGAGGGAGGGCGGCCGGCGCGAGGAGAAGTCTCCTCCTGGTCGGTCTTCTGTTGCGGACATCACCTGTTATCGCTGCCAAAGGAAGGGACACTTCAGTTGGGACTGCCCGAGTGCACGTCGATGAAGCTGTGGAGTCTGCAATCCTCCTGGCCTGGCCAGTGATGGTGTTCATGTAGCTGCAGTTAGGCCTCCGGGCGACTGTTAGCCCTCCTCCGGGAGCTGAGCTCAGGCTCGTGTCATAGCAGCTCTGATCTCCTCCGGGAGAGTCACATGTTGGGTGGTGTATCTCCGAGAGATACCTCGTGTGTAATACATATGACGTCCCTGCGACTCTGTGCTGCCCCTGGCAGTTGTCTCGGCAACTTCCCATCAGTTGGCCGGCGATGCTTTCGTGTAAAGGGCGGCACACCCTGTGGGACGATTCATATCTCCCGTTGTGTCGGAGCGATATTTAATTTGAAAATACTGCTATTTTCAGTTCCAGACATTTTCGAGTTCAAACTCATTGTTTGATTCATGCAGCAGTCATCCAGGCTGCCTGCTAACCACTATGATGCTATCTGTGGCGTTGGCATTTTGTGACGGTTTTAACGTCAGCTAAATTTGAACTTCCTCATGAACCGGCTCTGGACGTCAATTCTCCTGTGGAATCGGCCGGTGTTATCCGTAAAGGCTGGCTATTTTGGGACAGTTTCTCTGAATCAGTCAGAGTCAGTCGAGTCAGAGATTGGGTCAGGCATGGCTACCGTATGAACTGGGCTGATGGTCCCGCACCACCCAGTCATCTGCCAAATCGCCCTTCCGCGCTGCACCACCCCGATTTAGTTGATGGGCAGATCGCTTTGTTATTGCCACTGGGCCATAGCAGAGAAGAACCTATGCGTCCTGTGGATTATATATGGATATTCCCTGTATAATTGACTCACATATGTCCGTGTACGGGCCCCGCCAGACCGGCCACTGTTCTTTCATCTGTTGGATCTTTCGGTCCCAGCCGACCCCGTACATTTTGATGCAAAATCTACGATGTCTAGCTGCGAAAACTGTAGGGTTTCCTTGGGAGGAACGACCTAGGAAACCCTGGTTTTCGCAGCGCCGTCAGGGTTAGGTGACGACCCTGCCGGCCCGGTACGCCAGTACCGGCCAGCGCCGGCCCGGCGGCGCCCTTTAGCCGATTATAAAGGGCGGCCGCGGACCCGGGGGCGCCTTCAGTTGTTGGAAGGCACCCGACTATATTGTCTCCCACCCACCCGCCCGGAGACAATTAGTCGCTTGTGTGTACGTTTCCGGATGCTGCTCGATTTAGATTAGGGTTAGTCTGGTTAGTTGTGAAAGCACCTGAGGTGGGGAGTGAATATCATTTTGATATACGTCATCCCACAGGGGTGTTGCGTGTCCGATAAGCCCAGGTGCGCCAGCAATTAGTCAGGCTTTCCCAGCATCTTAGCCGTGATGAGAGGCCGAGAGCAGCATAGCGGAATGTACTGTCCTGATGAGCCACGTGATCGCTGGTGGCATGTAATTTACAAACACCGGCGGGGGCTCGGGACGTGCGGCGCCTTTCCGGACACCATCCGGTCTGGCGGCCCCGTACCAGTCGTGGATCTTTCGGTCCCAGCCGACCTCGTACATTTTGATGCAAAAATCTACGCTGTCTAGCTGCGAAAACACCGTATAAAACTGGCGAACGGTTAGTATGAGTACCAGTACCAAACGGCTGAGGAGCGAAGTACTTACCGTAGGAGCTTTCGACTATAAATTGGACGCCATAGTTACAGACCTGGAGAAATTCGACATTATTCTCGGACAACCTTGGCTAGAAACAGTTAATCCTGACATCGAATGGACTGCTAAAATTATTAAACACCGGAAGACTGGACAACACATTGCTACAGCGGAACAGTATACAGTACCTACGACGGTTTACCACATGGACGCGGCTAAGATGGCGAAGGAGCTGAGGAAGAGCCGCGGCGAGGAACTGTTTGCTGTTGCAGTACGCGAGGTGTTCGATGCGGTAGCTGAGCTGCGCACGGACCAGTCGACCGAGTGGACCGAGGAGCTCAAGGAGTCCCTTATGGAGTTTGCGGACATCATTGCAGAGCCTACTGACCTGCCACCGGAGCGCGAGTTCGACTTTGAGATCAACCTGGAGAGTGATGAACCCCCCAAGGAACGAACGTACCGTATGTCACCAGCGGAGTTGCAAGAGGTACGGTCACAACTGGAGGAATTGTTGGCAAAAGGGTGGATTCGTCCGTCCAAGTCAAACTACGGCGCCCCAATTTTATTTGTGCGTAAGAAAGACGGCACTCTGCGTATGTGTGTGGACTACCGTAAGTTGAATGACCTTACGAAGAAAGACCGGACCCCGCTTCCTCGTATCGACTAATTATTGGACTCATTGCATGGTGCGACTATTTTCAGTACTTTGGACCTGTACAAAGGCTACCATCAAGTACGAATTAAACCGGAAGACATCCACAAAACAGCGTTCCGGACACATTATGGACTCTACGAGTATTGTGTGTTACCTTTCGGCTTGACAAACGCCCCAGCTGGATTCCAGACCATGATGAACCGTGTTTTGAGCCCATATCTCGGCAAATTCTGCGTGGTATAACCTGGACGACGTGCTGATCTACAGCAAGACAGCTCAAGAGCATCTCGAGCACATCAGATTGGTGCTACGGGAGTTGCAACGAACACCACTTGCATATCAAGCTGTCGAAGTGTTTCGTTCGGCCGTACTAGCGTGGAGTTTTTGGGCCATATCGTCGAGGCAGGACAGATCAAGATGGACCCCCGGAAGGTGGAAGCAGTTCAACAGTGGCCCGTGCCGAAGACAGTAAAGGACGTACGAGGTTTTCTCGGCCTTGCTGGCTATTACCGCAAGTTCATCCATAACTTCGCGGCTATTGCGGCGCCACTACATGATCTGACGAAGAATCAACCGGAGTTGTGTGGACGCCTCGTGCTGATGCGGCGTTTCGCGCATTAAAGGGACGCGATGGTACGAGCACATGTGCTGAGTATACCGGACACATCTGCGGACGCCCGTTACACATTGTATACAGATGCTTCTGAATTTGCAGTGGGAGCTGTGCTGCTGCAAGATCAAGGCTCAGGACTTCGACCAGTTGCGTACCATGCACGCAAGATGAACAAACACGAAGTTCACTACCCGGTACATGAGCAAGAGTTGTTAGCGGTTCGTGATGCACTCATCAAGTTCCGATGCTACCTTGATGGAGCGGCGGGCTTTACGGTCATCACCGACCATGACACACTACGACACTTCTTTCGCCAACGCGATCTGTCGACGCGGCAAGTACGATGGCTGCAAGTGTTTGCGCCTTACCAACGACATATGGACATCGTCTACAAGCGAGGAGCTGCCAATCATGCGGACGCCCTCTCTCGGCGACCCGACTTGAAGGATGCGCTACAGAAGCTAGACCTGCTGAAGAGCTGGTCAGAAGACGAAGCTGACTGCGAAATAAATTCAGTTTTATTTGCTATGGAGTCGCGACTACAGGCGGACAACAAGTTTTACGACGAAATCAAAGACCGCATATGACTCCGACGAGTACCTGAAATCGCGGAAAGCTTTTACCATCCTGGCTAGTACGTCACAGTAATGGTCTACTGTACGCCTACGGCTTCACGACCTTACGTACCAAATGTGGCGGACCTGCGACAACGAGCACTGTACGAACTACATTACGCGCCTACTGCTAGACACCTAGGAGGACGACGACTATTGGCGCGTACTGTGGAACTGTACTGGTGGCCTCGTATGAAACAGACTGTCACTAACTACGTGCGACGCTGCCCTACCTGTCAACGTACTAAGGCGGCCCTGGCATAAGCCATACGGCTTACTTCAGCCCCATGACGTACCTTCACGACCATTTGAGGTAATATCCCTGGATTTAATCACAGATCTGCCGGAGTGCCAGGGGTATGACTCAGTAGTGATTTTTCGTATGTCTACTGTCAAAGCGAGTAATTGTTGAGCCAATTACAAAGACAGTTACTACTGAAGGCCTGGCGGAGATTATGCATCGCTCAGTTTTTCGTCATTTCGGCCTACCGGCTAAACTCATCTCTGACCGCGACCCAAGATTTATGTCGGAATTCTGGCAAGATATGTTCAAGACCATGGGTACTAAGCTGAACATCTCTACAGCTTTTCATCCAGCAACTGATGGCCAGACGGAACGGACTAACCAAACTTGGGAGCAAGTGCTACGCTGCTACGTGCACCCTCTGCACGATGATTGGGTCAACCACCTCATCAACGTGGAGTTTGCGATCAACGCTGCTCAGTCGACTTCGACTACTATGTCCCCTTTCAAGGCGACTTTGGGATTCGAGCCGACTACACCTGCTACTACTCAACTCGCAACCGAGCCAACTCGAGCTCTTCCGGAACACGTCAAGTATGTACAGGAGCTTCATCGCTTCGCGCATGATTGCGTACTGGAGGCTCAAACTCGTATGCAGACTGCAGCTAATCGTAAACGACTACCCGTACCATTCAAGACCGGCGACAGAGTTAAGCTGAAAGCGTCTCATCTGAAGTTTATTCAGCAACCCTGTGCTAAGCTACGCGATCGCTACGTGGGCCCCTTCGTCATTACAGAGCAGATCTCGCCAGTTGCTTTCCGATTGCAACTACCTGCGGGCGTACGAGTCCACGACGTGGTGCACGCGAGTATGCTGGAGAAGTGGTATGACGACCCTGACCAACCGGCGAAGTCTGAACGAGTACCGATTGTCCATGACGCAAACCGATTCCATGTTCAAGACATACTCGATGTTGCCTTCAACAACAATGGCACTGGACTACTGTTTCGAGTGCGATGGGCGTTCCCGTACAACGTACCAAGCGAAGACACCTGGGAGCCCCTACGCGGAGTCAAGCACCTGGACATTTTCCGGTCGTTCTTACTGTCTAAACCATACCGACAGTTTACTGAGAGCCCAGACTTCATTCGGTTCCGGAATCGCTACCCAAGCCGAGTACCTTCTGCCTGAACTTCAAGATAAAGACCGAGACTGTAGTTTCCTGTAGTTCTGTGACACCTGCACAAGCGAGGACGCCTGTGCTTAAGAGGGAGAGAGTGTTATACTCCATTTCCCTTTAGCCATAATGTTCTGCTATACTAGCAGGTATAACTCCCCGCAAGGGTAGTACGACTACGCATCCGCGGAGTCGCTGTATATATATTAGTATTGCGGGTATAAATACTAGTAGTATAAGGCCGAAGACTGTTCTGGAATTCTCTAGAGTTCTCTGACTCAAGCCTTACGTGGCTAACACAGCACGGGTATCCCATGACACCCGGCTAACATAGCACAGGTATGACTATGACCTCGGCGGGTATAAATACCGCCTCGGACAAGTCTACTAGGCAGAATTCAGAGACAGAACTATAACCCAGGAACCCCTGTAACCAAAAGAAATTGGCCATACTTTCTAAATCCTTCCGCTGCATCCTAAAGGGCCTAAAGAACAGGCTTAAGCTAGAGCCTAACACTCAGTTTCAGGCTCGGGCTCAGGCTCCGGCTCGATCCCGATCTCTGGCTCTGTTTCCGGTACTTGAGGCGGCCGTTTAGACAGAGAAGAGCCTTGAGTCGGGGAACCTGTAAAGAATGAGCAGAGAGTACTCAACACACATGCAGTGGGCATCACGATTAACTACTGAACGGTATCGCCATGCACCATCAAAGCCAATTGTGAGTGCATACCAGGGGATCCCGATTTACCGGCTGCTTCCGACGCGGTTGCCTGCGCTAATTGACGACCTGTTGGATCGTTAGATAACTCACTAACGAGAAATCGAAGGGATTGGGAAGGCAAGGATTGATACTTTCAGTCACAATTACATGGAGTCACAACCGTCTCTGAAACGTTTTCTTTTCCCTTGGATTCCTTTGGAGCTAGAGGCGCTTCTGGCTCATGTGCGCGTCCTTTCGAACACAATTTCAATCCATTCAGATATCACAGTGCACACACGAAAATCATATGATTGGAGAGGCAAGGACCTGGTTGATAGTAAGCTTGCATGAGCTTTTCGTAATCGATCAGCCTTCGCGATGTCTGCATTTGAGCATCTGAGAGGACTTGGCCGCTCTTGATTCGGGCCCTCAAAAGAGCGGCGGCCGATCTTTCTCCTTGCGAGTGCGTGCCGTTAGCCGGCACTCTACCTCCTAAAAGGCTCGGTTTGCATGGGTTACCTGATGCTTCAGCGCCCGCTCTACCTGCAGAAACTGAGGCTGCACGGCTCTTCTTCGCCGCCGGCTGCTGCTTGGGCACAGATGATGACGCCTTGTGTTTTCTCCCGACTAGCGCTCCGAGCGCATCGAATTCTTTTGCTTTCTCAGTAGGTTTTGATGTCCGCTTGGACCTTCGACCTATTAATAAAAAGTATCTGTGAGTACTTGTCGTCCCGCTAACGCATACCGTTTTCGTCCCACGTACACACCACTAAGGACAGACCGTTTCGTCTCGCTGATGACAAAACGTTTCGTCCCACTGATGACAGAACGTTTCGTCCCGCTGATGACAGACCCGTTTCGTTCCGCTGATGACATACCGTTTTATCCCACTGAGGACAGACTGATTTCGTCCCATTGATGACATAACGTTTTGTCCCACAGAAGACAGACCGTTTTGTCCCACGTATGACATAACGTTTTGTCCCACTAATGACATAACGTTTCGTCCCACTAATGACAGACCGTTTCGTCCCACTGATGACATACCGATCTCGTCCCACTGATGACATACCGATTTCGTCCCGCTGATGACATATGGTTTTGTCCCACTAATGACAGACCTATTTCGTCCCACTGATGACATATGGTTTCGTCTCACTGATGACAGACTGTTTCGTCCCGCTGATGACATATGGTTTCATCCCGCTGATGACATACCGTTTTGTCCCACTAATGACAGATGGGTTCGTCCCACTGATGACAAACTATTTCGCTTGACTTATGACAGACTGTTTCGTCCCACTGATGACAAACCGTTTTGTCCCACTAATGACATACCGTTTCGTCACACTGATGACAGATGGTTTCGTCCCATTGATGACAGACTGTTTCGTCCCACTGATGACAGCATGTTTCGTCCCACTGATGACATACCGTTTCGTCCCGCTGATGACATAACTATTTCCAATACATTAAATACTGCGGTTTAATAATGTGATGTCTTTATCTAGTGCGCTTGACACTAATATTAAACCACTCCTCACGGGGGAGTACAGGTACAAGGTCCACCTGGCCGCCCTCCACCCCCCACCCCCTTCCACCCCCTTCCACCTTCCTGCCGCGGCTGCCTCGACGGGACGTAATACTACCTTGCATGACTCTGATACCGCTCGTCTCGTTTGGGTTTCTATTCCCACTCGTCTGCCTATCCACCTCGAACGGTCCTAGATTACACCGCTTCTACAGAGAACCTTAACCGAACTCGCTAGATATGGCCGCATCAAGCGTCGAGCAGGCAAACAGCTACTGTACGCATGGCGGCGGTCGAAAGCATGACCTCTTCTCCAGGATCCGGCGCGTCGGACACTACAGTTACAGTACCGCCGTGTTTGTGCCGCGGCGGGTACTCGTGTGATTGCGACGCGCGTGCTAGTGATCGTAAGGAGGTTGAGAAAATGAAGTACACAAGGGGCAAGGGGTCCGATGAGGTCGCCGACCGCGAGACTGGCAAGGGCTCGTCTCTGATCAGCAAGCGCACCTCTCGCGACTATATCCGCCTCATGCTCGCCAAGGAGGCTAGCGAGCAGTCGCCGAGCTGTTCGCGACAGTGCGTGCACAAGCTATACACTCAGTGCGGAGAGGCCCTCGTTGATGCCGTGATGGACCGTGCGTTGACCGTATACTCTGGCAATCAAAACCGCTCCTTTGACCGGCTCGCTCAGGTTCTCAAGGGTGGCTACGAATCGTCATCCGACAAGTTCGATTACATGTTTCATCACGGTGGCTACTTGCGCTCTTTTGATCATCGAGGCCCCATCTACACATGTGGGCGTGCATGGGAGGTCTTGCATCAGGTCTCGAAACGCAGACGTCTCATGATCCGGTGGTCGGTGGTGGATAACGAACCCACGCACGTACATCAGGCAGCGCAAGCAGTACGAGAGCAGACAAACCGGACCGAGGGAGCATGTGCCCATGTTTCTCGAGCACTTCTTCTCAGATGACCTCGGTCACGTCGAGATCATGCCTTTTCACGAGGGCAACGGCGAGACATTCGAGAAGCACCTACCTCCCTGGATGACCAAGATTTGCGTCTACTACTATTATTAAGTCGTGGCCTGAGGACGACAACGCCATTCTCCGTGGTAAGTAAGGCCCAAACTGTCCAGCTGATGACATAACGTTTTGTCCCGCTGATGACATACCGATTTCGTCGCGTTGCTGACATAACATTTCGTCCCGTTGATAACAAACCGTTTCGCCCCACTGATGACAAACCGATTTCGTCCCGCTGATGCCATACCGATTTCGTTCGTTGATGCCAGAACGTTTCGTCCCACTGATGATAGCACGTGTCGTCCCGTTGATGACAGAACGTTTCGTCCCACTGATGACCGGCCGATTTCATCTCACTGCTGACAGAAAGTTTTGTCCCACTGATGAAAGACGGTTTTGTCCCATCGATGACCTACCGTTTTGTCACAATGGTGACAAACCTATTTCGTCCTGCTGATGATAAACCGATTTTCGTCCCACTGTTGATAGAGCGATTTGTCCCACTGATGACCGGCCGATTTTGTCCCGCTGATAGAATACCGATTTCATCGCCCTGGTGAGAGACCTTTTCGTCTCTCCCATTTCTAAAATGTCGTGCCGCTGATACATCCATGTTTTCTCGATGATGATCTAAGTTTTCGTCTTGCTTGTTACGGACATGTTTCGTGTTGCTCGTGACGGGACCGCTAATGATAGAAATCGTGATAAGACTAGATTGCCCCGCTGAAATTGAAATTGAAATTGAAATTGAAATTGAAATTGAAATTGAAATTGAAATTGAAATTGAAATTGAAATTGAAATTTAAATTTAAATTTGTTACAACGTCTAGTCTGCTGCATCCACTCGCTCAGACTGAGTTGCTCTGAAGGCCTGCTATCTCTAACCACAGTGGGGAACACGAAGTGTTATCATAGCTCAAGCTACCGGCCATCCTCCAATGTTTCCTAGCCCCTCCTCCTTCCAGTGGGCTATAGCTAAGACAGCAGCGCCCCCCTGCTGTCCCTACCTAAGTCAGACCCATCCCATCCAAAGCTCAGCAGGCACGCTATAAAGCAGCCAGATGCGTCCCGCCTGCTGCTACTGAGGTGTGATGGGGGAGGGGAGCCAACCGGAATAGCTATATGGTGCTCAGTATTTATGTACCGCTGAGCCGGCTAGCTTGGGCGGGTGGGGCTACAATGCCCTCCATTTCTCAAATATATATATTTTTCTTTTTGGCACAGTATACTGCGTTTAATGGCATGATGACTTCGTCTCGTGCCTGTACCGGTACCAAGCCCGCGGGTCGGGCGATACACTGTTTGGAATACTTGCGGAGAATAGTGCGGTAAATTCGAAAAATGCATTCCGGGCATACCGGCTAGAAACGTCCGTAGTTCTTGGGTGGCGGCGCTGATAGTCTCGGGCGTCCTTCCAGCTTGGGGTTGGGTGCCTTGCCTGCGGAGCATCCGCATACGATCCACCTGCGGCTGCAAGGGGGCCGTCCGGCGTGGGGGGCGGCGGGGGCGATGAGCCTCTGCCGCGAGCTGGGCCAGGCGGGACGCCTGGGCTGGTGTGCTGGATGTGGGGTTATGCTCGCGGGGTTGGTGGCCTCCGAGGCCTCTCTTGTCACGGTGGGGGCTTGGGCTGTGGCCGGTGGAGCCGGCTCGGGGTGCGGGGCTGGATCGACCCTTGTCGCCGGCTGCTCGAATGCCGGTGGCTCGTCGCTCGTCGCTGTCCATCTCCGTGGCTTGAGGGGCTGCCGCGACCGGGGCGTGTTCCACTTGTAGCTGGGTAGTTGGTGGTGGCTGGAGCTCTTGGGGGAGCTGGCCGTGGTGCATCGCCGACTGGTCGGCTGTAGGCGGCGCGGGTGGTGATCAGTCGCGATCTTCTCCCGCCCATATAGGTGCGTGATACTGGCTGCGACGAGTTTCGCGTCGGATCCCGTGTCAGTGACGAGTCCGGCTCTGCTCACCCGGTTGCGGCGCAGGTCGACCCCCGTCGCACGGTTGCGGGTCGCCAGATTGCCGAATACCATGGCGACTTGCGTGGCACAGTCGGTATCAAGGGGAAGATCGATTGGGGGCTGGCGGGACTGGCCGCTCGAGACGCGGAGGCGGCGGCGGACAGCAGGTGGGAGGCGGGTGTATGTGAATTTTTTCGCGGCAATAGTTGATGGGGTCTTGGGAGGTACGGCTCTGCCGCTGCGCGGCGCATCGATAGCGGCTTCGGCCTCCTGGTGTTCCTCGGGTCTGTTGATGTTCATGTTGGTTGTTGTGGTAGTCTCCTGCGGAGCCTGTTCTTCACGCCGCGGAGGGCGCTGGCCGTCAGTTAGCCTGAGGCGGGCAGCCGTCGGAAGTCGGGCGCCTGAGATTTGTTCCGCAGTGATGGCGGTTCGGATCTTGGGAAGTTGGGTCTTGCCGCCGCGCGGCGCATCGAGAGCGGCGCCGACCGCGGCCTTCTGTTGCTCCTCGGGTCTGTTGATCTCCATGGTGGCTGTAGTGATGATCTCCTGTATAGCATGCTCTTCACGCCTCTTTGGGCGCTGGCCGTCAGTTGGCTTGGTGGTGGGTCGTCCGGTCGTCGGGCGGTCCCCCGTTTCACAGAAGTACACTATCATCACAAGTAGAGCCGCGCCGGCTCGCCCGGATGTAGTACATAAGCAGTACTTCGCCCAGTGTTAAGGGCCGGCTGGAAAGTGAGAAGTGCCCCGCTGATGATATATAGTTTTCGTGAATCGACGGAACTAGTTTATCCCACTATCGATATAATTATTTCGACCCACGTTAAACCGATCTTTTCTGTCTCACATGATGAGACCGAATTTGTATACCGACCTATTCTGCCCTTGCCGCTTTATAGATCTGGCTACCGAGAGCGAAGTGAAGCTCGCGTCGTTCGACACTTTCCGCCGGACTTGGAAGGAAAATTTCCCGGATGTCACCAAGCCAAAGGTCAAGCGATTCAGCCACTGTCCCATTTGCGCGGCGGGCAAAGCGCTCAGAGACCAAGCTCGCGAGATTTGCACAAAGGACATGACGCCAGAGGAACGTCAAGTGCACTGCCAACATCAGCAGCTCGTGAGGCGTCAAGTCAGAGCCGAGCAGAAGGTCCACCTCGAGAGAGTGCGCCAGGAACGAAGGGACTTGAACAACGCCGTCTTCCAGTCGCGCCTTGGCCATGAAAACTTCTTCTTCTTCGAAATTGATAGCATGAACTCCGCGAAGACCCTGCTACCTCACTGGGTTCGCATCCCCAAGACTGTGAAGCCCGACATGCTCCTCAAGCAAGTAAAACCTCGCTACCTGTGTGAAGTACGACGGCTACCGCCCGAACGACATCTACTACTACACCAACACCATCCCCCACGATTCGTCCACGACGTGCACTCTAATATGGATCACGATTATGAAGGTAAGCTCGTCAGCCTCCCGACAGATTCGCCGTGGTTGTCGAGTAGCCGTGGACTGATGAAATCTGATCTGCGATGCAGGAAATTCAACACCGTGGTAGAAAGATTCCGTACATCGGAATCCAGATGGACAACACCGTCAGGGAGAACAAGAATAGGAGCGTGGCGGCCCTCTGCAATTTGCTTGTGTCTATCGGCATCTGCGACGTCATTCATTTGGTCTTCCGGCCTGTCGGGCACACTCACGAACGGGTTGACCATATATTCAGCCGCATCAGTCTGGCGCTATCTCGCAGCTCCGCCTACACAATCGAGGCTTTTCTTGACTTGGTGGCGAATGCATTCTCGCCCACTCCGGAGATTGCTGAGCTCTCATTCTCCCTCGACTTCTCTGAGTGGTTAAGGCCCCATTTCCAAGACCACATTCAGGACATCAGTAAGCCGCACAAATTCGAGTTCACCCGTGACGACGCCGCCGCGTCTGGCGGCTCGTTGCGCACCGCCTTGTGGTCCAACACACCGCTTTCCGAGGCCGTGCAGATCTTGAAGAGCGCGCCAACTGGGACGCCCGAGATTCGTGCGGGCCGGCCCCTTTTGTACGCTCTCTGCGACAAAAAGAAGCCCGGCGCGGTGAAGGTCCAGAGGTACTTGGATGATTTCAAGAAGGTCAGGTCGTACATCACGGACCTGGCGGTCCAGTGGCACTTCTCCCCAGTCGAGCGCGAGAGCTGAAAGAATCTGCTCGACGACTTATGCAAAATGCTCCTTCGGCAGATTTCTCCGGGTTTTGGCCGCAGCGGAACGAGGAAGTTGACGATTTCTTGCGCGAGCACGGGCAGACCGCGCCCGCTGAGGCACGTCACACGATGGCTACCAACGCAGACCTCAACAATGCCGACGCCGCTCGCGTTGAAGCCGAGGTTCGTGCTCAAGTGCTTCAAGATGACAGCGCCTTCCAGGGAGTTCACGCCGGCGCCAAGGAGAGGCTTCATGACAACACATCGCCGAGCGATGCAAAGGGCACGAACCTCGTTGTCATTGACGTCTCCGATGTGAGTTCCATTGTTTGTCATTTTTGTCCTTTACGGGACAAAACAATTTGGATCATCTACCTTGCTTGTTATTTTGTCCCACGTGGGTCAAAAATGGCGCGGCGTCTCGCTCGGGACTAACATAGCTCGCAGTCTTGGCCATCATTAGGTGCATGAGGAAGGTCTTTGTGATTGGGAGTCGAGATTCGTCATCGGGCTTGTGAAGTCGCGCGAGACTACCGAAGACACGTTGACCGTGGCCGTATACGAGCCCTTCCATGGCGATGCAAAGGGCAAACCTCTCATGCCCCTATGGTTGTACGCGCAGACAAAAGGAGGGAAGAAGCCAGTTGACACAAGCTGGGAGAAGTGCCTGACGCTTCCTTGGAAGCTTGTTGAAGCCGTCCCTCTATCGTACGCGAAGGCCATCCACGACGCGTCGGGAAGTCACGAGGTGTTCAACGAGGACGGCACCATGGTCAGAAAGAAGTGGTACGGTAAAAGCGTCCAAGTCGTGAAGACATACGCGCAAACTGGGTGACAAATCAGCCAACCACGAAAAAAATGCGTACACGTCATGTCAACCACCCCATCGCAACGCAAACCCAGCGGAGTCGTCAAGTTTAACGCAGCCACGAAGAAGGACTTGCTTGAGTTGGGGATGCTCAACGAATAAACTATTTGCAACGTCTTGTGGCTAGCCGGTGGATTTAACCATCATAATAAATATTGATTTGCCTCATCTTGTCCCATTTTGGACAAAATGCTCCAAAACCAGCATTGGATATGCGTCGCGGCTGGCCTGCACGCTGATGAATGCGGCACTGCACCCTAGGTCTACAAACCCAAGCTACACCACCCGTGAGTCTTAAGTACTGATAGCAGACCCGGGAACTAGTGTATAACCAAACCCTGCGGTGCAAAATGAATTCCACGGTGCAAAATAGGTTAAATTACTGTTTGGTACAGGTGAGACCGCCTCTGCTGCCCAGCAATTGCTTCCTATCGCTGGTACGAGTACTGCCAATACCGTTACTACATGTATGCGCTTTTGTAGCTCTGAAGATACTGTCGCCTGGCGATTTAGTGGTACACCCTCCGTCAGCTGCGACTGTTTCCCTCCCAGAATCGCTGCCAGGTTCTACTGCTCCGCCCTCGGGTACGGGTTCGGGTGCGGCCTCCGATGATCAGCCCACGTCCATGGTTGTCCAACGCCACCCCAGCCGTGTGATTCGCTTGCGTGACTTCGTGGCCCTCGATCTCAGCTTCCAACGTACTGGTGCCGCGGCTTCGCGACTTGATACCCTGCGCCTGTACAACGTGTGCGGGCCGGGCTTCCGATCGCTTTTCCAGTCGGATCACGAGTCAGCCCGCAAGATTCCCCATGCTGCTTATTCGGCCGCCGCTGTGCGGGTGATGGGCCTTTGCCCGCGCGGAGGTTCCGCGCTTGTCACTTGCCCTGGCCCCACGTGTGGTATTGATCCCTTATGGCTTCGCTCTACGGATGGCTCGAACCGGAGCACCACGGATTTCATTGTGGATCATCTACCCATCTGCCCCGTAGCGAACTATCTACAAGCACCGCATGCATACCGCTTTGAAGAATCTGTGGGCATCTGTGGCAATTGACGCAGGGGCGGTAGGTGCTTGACCGGGACCGCTCGGGAGCCGGCGACTTGACCCTTGTGACGAGTGGGCTGCGCCCAACGGATCGCTTGCGGCCGTCGGACTTGACGCTGGCGGGGGCGGGGCGGCGTGCGATTACATGATCGACTTCGCGTGCGTGTCTTCCACGACCCCCACTTGGAGCAACGAGCCCCGTTGGTGCACCCCGGGAATCGCGGCGACCGAGGCGGAGCAGGGTGAGTTGGCATCGGACCGGGCGTCTTCCGCCCTAGTGCAGGGTGTTCACCGGTACTACCCTTTTGTGGTTGAGGACTGCGGCCGTCTCGGGAAGTCCGCTTTGACGGTGGCCTGCGAACATCTTCGCGGTGTTGCTGGCTGTGCGCAACTTCCCTAGCTAGCGGTCCTTCCGCCCCGACCTCATGCTTCCTTCGTGGTCAGTCCGTTCAGGCGCTTCGGAACTTTGTCGCTAGCCAACTTGTCGCTAGCTAACTAGCCGAGTTCCACCGTCACCTGTCGCGCACAGGGCGGGGGCTGTTGCAGCGGGTCCCTTCTTGCTTGCGTGCACGGTACCCTAGGCGGCATTGTCCCTGCTGATGTGCAGATGGCCAAGTCCGATGCGTGGGCTCGTGCCCATCCTGCATCTTCTCCTGCTATTGCTTCCACCTCGCAGTTGCTGTAGAGGACCTTTCCGATTGTCCTTTTCTGGTGATTTTCTGATATCGCCTTTTGCAGCTAGCTCGTGTAATTATACTACAACGGAGCGTCGCCTACCCAGGGCTTTTCATAACCATGTGAACCATGTTGGTTACAGGGAAAGCGTCTAGAGAACGCACGAAGAGTACTGGCAAAGGAGAAAGCCTACATTTAAGCAGAACTGGATCGCTGGACCGTACGGGATCACCCACCAAGTAGTTGCTAACCCCCTTTTTAGGATGAGAAATACCTGAGCCGTAGCGGTAGCCGTAGCCGTGCACTATACTTTCCGCTACACCGCACTATACCGATTAACCCCTGAGCGGTTAGTCGCTACATGCGGTACTGTTCAACGCGCGAAATGTTTGTTTTTTCGCCCCCGGGACAGGATTGGCACCAGTGAAAACCCTTGCAACGTCTCTACAGCGTTCAACGCGCGAAATATTACAGAAACATGGCCTCATTTGTCCGATGCTGACGTGGCACAAAGCGGGCGCCCCTGAGGGTCGCCCGGCCATCTCTCTACAAGCCCCCCCCCCCCCCCCCCTGTTGCAGCCCCGTAGGTCGTCGGTCGTTTGCGCGCGCCTCATGCGCGTCTCGCTCGCCGAGTTGTGCCGACCTGCTCTCGTCGCCGGAGCTGTGGTTTTCAAACGGGAAACATCACCATGTCACACCGCGCAGCTCGCCACCTCGTCGACTCACTCAGCCTCGATTCGACTATCGTCATCACATATCCGCAATTATGGGGGACACACCCATCGCCGATGAGGCTCGTGCTGCCACGCTCGAGCGAGAGAAGCTGAGTGCTCTCGCTTTCCTGAGAGTCAGCCTTGTCCACACAAACGACTCAGGGGTAACGGCCATCGTAGAGACGCTGCAGAGCAAGCAAGGTTTTACTGGTGCCAGTCCTGTCCCGGGGGCGAAAACAAAATCCTATCATTATTTGCTGGTGCAGGATTGGTCGCGCGCGTATCCGCGGAGCGATCGCGCGGACCCTCTCGGCTCTCCCAGTCACCCACCGAGTAGACGCGTCGCGGCGCTCATTCCGCCGCCGTTGATACAAGGGGGGCCTCTAGATAATCGCGTTGAGCCCCTTGCCTCGTGCTTAGAGGGTTGTAGAGGTGCTAGCTGAGCCCGCGATTGTGCGTGGTATCCGATGAGGTGGGGTCGGCCTCTGGTGGACAGAGGTGCGTGAGATCAATACATGTAGTTCACTTGTACAGTGCGGGTGTGGCTAAATCCTCAAAAGTCGATTTTTTTCTCGATGCCCAGCCTTCCCACGCTGGATCGGCTATAAATCAGCCGTCCGGTGTCCAAATCAGATCGTGCGCGAATACTTGCAGGCTGCTCCAGAGATAGGGTTTCCATATCCGCATTGAAAAGGGGCGCGCATCATGCCAATGCTCGGTCAGGAAAAGGGAGAATTGTCCTCAAGATTACGCTGGTGCTACGCCGCTTATTGCTTATTCGTACGAGCAGGATTTTTTCCTTAATGGATAAGCGGGCACCGGTTACCCTGCTATGCCGGATTTGGAGGCTTATTCCTATTGCTCTCACTTATTCACTAACGGCCGTTGTAATGGTCGCGGCTACCTGTAAAGCTTACGGCGTGGCAATGCGCATTGCATTTTCTACCTGACGGCCAGGCTATCACCGCCGCGGCACGCTCCAATGGCGCGCGGGAAGGACGAACGAGGAGGTGGAGGTCGGGTCCGCGGCACCTCAGCTAGAGGCCGGGGGAGGGGGAAAGGGACTAGTGTTGCTTCCGCGCAATTCCGCGCCCCCAGCTGATGAACCAATCGAGATGGAGTCGACTCCACTCGCGCCCCAACCGATCCCACCCCTCCCCTCGCGCGCTTCTGGCGAGCCCCCTACGCATGCTGAAGCAACATACCCCCGCCCCTCGGCAGTTGTCAATTCCTCCAACAAATCGGAGTCAGACGTCGATCGTGGCCCCTTCGAGTATGGTGGGTCTAAAAATCTGCAACCGGCGGGCGGGCTCGAGTTCGAAATGCCTGGGAGCGACGGCGATGAGGAAGCTGAAGAGGAAGTGCAAGGATCGCTGCGCGATGATGACGAGGATGAAGACGAGGAGCCGGAGACGGGTGCCTTCCCTGTCGCCGAGTCGTCCCCAGCGAAAACTTCCTGCCCTGCTGGAGAATCGGCGAAGACATCGGAGGTGGAGGCGACGCACGCAGGTGGTGCAGGATCCGAACAAGATGGTGCTAGAGCTCCCTGAGAAATGCCCATTTCAGCTGCCTCCTCTTGAGAAATGGACGGGCCCGCCGATACCAGTGGCAACCGGCACGTCCAAGAATCGTTGGAGCAAGACGAACTAAGAGCGCCTGGTTCACGATGTCACCGCCATCGGCGGGGTGTGGAAAATGATAACAAATTCTCACAGCCCCCAGGAACTCACCCTCAAGGTGAACCCTTGGGACGTCATAGCGTATCTATACAACCATCCATCCTTCAAGCCTTGCGTACCAAATTGCTTGTCGAACAGAGCAAGGCGGAGCAGCACCCAAGCTTTAAGATCACCCTGGCTGATAGATGATGTCCGGACTACTAGCCCCGCCGTGCTGGACGCTATGCGATCAACCAGCATGCTGAAGAAGAAGTGGGATCTCGTCAAGAAGGAGATCACTCGATGGGACGCAAACTACAAGCAATCCGGGTCCTACAATCCGGACAAGGGAGACTACTGCCTGTCGTCAGCAAGCAAGAGCAAGCGCAAGGACAAAGGCATGTTGTGCTTGTGGCTGTTGCTGAGCGCCGAGAACCTGGTGGATGCCGTGGCCAGGAATCTTGCGGATGAGGTGGCTGCGGAAGTCGGCATGCCATGGGCGACGCCTGCAGGTAAGCCTGACAGCAAATAAACACACAATGTCGTAATGTTATTTCTGAATGACGCATTCCTAACTAATCATAGTGTGCGCGCGCGCCATATGGTGCCACAAGTACCGTCAATGTGTTGGAGGATGCAAGGGAGGCCACCGGGAAGAAGAGGAGACAGGTCGAGCAGCAACCGCAGCCACTAACATCCGGCAGAAGCATTGAGGCAAATGAAGAGGAGCGAGAAATGGTAAGTGTTGTCACCAAGGTAGCGGCCTCTTTCCATCGCTCTATCCAGCAAACACATACATGGCCCCGACAGCAATGTTGATGTCCAGCGCGCCTACATAGAATCACAAACCAATGAAGTGAATTTACGTTCACTGAATATGCTGTCCAAGAATGACAACCCTGAAATCAAGAGCATTGCCAATGACAGTTTGTTGAAGGCAGTTGAAGGCACTTAAAAATATGCAGAAACAATATGATGCTGCTGGTAGCTCAGATGCGCTCTTAGTCATGTAATACAATTATGTTTGCTGATACTGTTTGTTGGTGATGACGTGTCTTGATATGTTGCTGCTGCCTGCTATACGGCTACTGATAGTTGTTGCTGCTGTGTGTTTCTATAAATCGAACACTGCATTGCACTGCCGCATAATTATATTACACACCATCACAATAGGAACTTTGA
>VCJN01000566.1:0-50233 GCA_006384855.1 Tetraselmis striata | reverse complement strand
ACTAACACCACAGCGCGGCCGCCCCACGTTAGTTACTTGGCAATACAGTGCCAAGTTATTTCCGTGATCATCATCTGTACCAAGTTGTGTCCATGATCATCACGTTGACCCATCCATGCTAGCCCGGGGGCAAGACGTCGCTCGGCACTTAGATTATTTTGTGGCGTGTGTCTGGTCCCCTGAAAACAAGGGTTTTGAGGCCAACATTGCTTAACACCGCAACCATGAAACTTTTGGCTAACCTAACATTTATTTTGAATCAATGTTTGCCCCTCACTGCCTCATGTGCTCACCCATATCGGGCGCGTGGCTTTGCGCCAAGTGCGTGTCTAAGCCCCATACTCAGTTGCGCGAGAGCGTTATGTATGTGAATGACCACGGACCACCAACACTTGGCATGTGCCACCTCCTAGCGATACACACATCTACCAGCCAAAATGCCATTTTCCACAGCATTTTTCAAGGAATTTCATATTAATCAAAATCCACGCCCCTACCGCGCCACCCCGCCCACGAAACGGTGCAACTGGCATTCCACCACGTGACCCCATAGTAGAGCATTGCCCTACGCCAAGGGGGCCATCGAGCGCCTCTCCTACGTGCGTTCGCCACAGAAACAGCAGCATTTTCACCCCAAAACTGCTCCCCACAGTGGCCAACTTGACGTTGGGGTGTCACGTCGTGCCTATAGCGACATGCTTTCAGTGGCCTACACGCACGGTGCGTGCAACTTATGCCAAGGGCCGTATCCACCGAGTTTGGTGCGACGAGTGCCGCTATTTCCATAGGTTTGGACGGTTGGCGCAACCCACAACTTTCTGGCGCCAACGCACCATGCAATGATTTCGCGTTTTTGAAAGGGCGCCCACAAATGGTCGTGTTGTCGCGCGGGTGGGTATAAAGCGCACAATAGGCGTTCGCCCGAACTATTCCCACTGTAGTTAGCATGTATGCACGTGCAGCCGGCGTTATCCTCGCCCATGCATGCGCTTTGCGATCGAAAATGCAAAACCCGGACTTATGTGGAGGGGTGTGCGCCGCACCAAGCGCGCTCGACGAGGTCGCAATAAGGCGTCTTGGGACAGTGAGCCCTTTCAAGCCCGCCGTGGCTCGCATGTGAATGCATCATGGGCATATGCAGCCAGTAGGAGCATTGGGGTGATTCAAACATGCCGCGTCGGCCGTATATGGCCGAATGACATATGGCCAACACACCCCTGCACATAAGTTTGGGGTCCCTTTTCGGCAGTCTCAAGACTTCACAAGTCTAGGGTACCTGAACGTAGGGTATATGAGATGAAACCCTGGAATCTCAGAGGGCTTTATAAAACCTGCATGACGAGTGGCTCAAACCGAAGCTTAATGACCTTTGACTAGGGAATCACGCTGCACCTGGTGCGTGGATGGGCGTCGCCTGCAACTGCACCAAAACCGGGGTCGGTATCACGCACACGCCGACGCGCGTGAATAGACAACCAAACGGCGGGATGGCCATGAACGCGTGAGGAAACACATTGGCGAGGGGCTCTGGTGCATTTGGTTGGGGTGCAGCCGTGTGGGCGGCGGCCAGTGCATGTCGCGTTGCGATACTGGCATGGCATCAGTGTCGGCCACGCGCAGCAACACCCCCTTGGCTTCAAAACGCTATAACTTCTCAGGGTTTGCTCAGAAAAAACTTTTTAAAAATATCACGCGATTCCTCGTTCAAATCTGCGTCGGGAACACTCTTCAATAATCACAAAATCGATTTTTTTGGGTCTCCGGAAAGAATCCCCAAAGATGATCATCCAACTTGCCCCTCACTGCCTCATGTGCCCACCCATATCGGGCGCGTGGCTTTGCGCCAAGTGCGTGTCTAAGCCCCATACTCAGTTGCGCGAGAGCGTTATGTATGTGAATGACCACGGACCACCAACACTTGGCATGTGCCACCTCCTAGCGATACACACATCTACCAGCCAAAATGCCATTTTCCACAGCATTTTTCAAGGAATTTCATATTAATCAAAATCCACGCCCCTACCGCGCCACCCCGCCCACGAAACGGTGCAACTGGCATTCCACCACGCGACCCCATAGTAGAGCATTGCCCTACGCCAAGGGGGCCATCGAGCGCCTCTCCTACGTGCGTTCGCCACAGAAACAGCAGCATTTTCACCCCAAAACTGCTCCCCACAGTGGCCAACTTGACGTTGGGGTGTCACGTCGTGCCTATAGCGACATGCTTTCAGTGGCCTACACGCACGGTGTGTGCAACTTATGCCAAGGGCCGTATCCACCGAGTTTGGTGCGACGAGTGCCGCTATTTCCATAGGTTTGGACGGTTGGCGCAACCCACAACTTTCTGGCGCCAACGCACCATGCAATGATTTCGCGTTTTTGAAAGGGCGCCCACAAATGGTCGTGTTGTCGCGCGGGTGGGTATAAAGCGCACAATAGGCGTTCGCCCGAACTATTCCCACTGTAGTTAGCATGTATGCACGTGCAGCCGGCGTTATCCTCGCCCATGCATGCGCTTTGCGATCGAAAATGCAAAACCCGGACTTATGTGGAGGGGTGTATGATCGCGGTGATATCCAGAAAGTCAGGAACGGGTGCAAGGCGCTGGAAAGGACTCACCGAGGATCCCTGCAAAGTCACTCTATAGCGACTAGTAAATATCTACATTAATTAATCATTATTACTCGATTACTTCATTACTCAGTTTACATAAATATACATATATTCAATGCATCAATCCCAAGTCGCTACTATTACTACGACGCGCCGGGTGTTCGAGTCGCAAGTCCTGCTCTCCGCCCCGCCCGGGCGGGGCGCGGGGGCAGGCTGGAAAATCCGTGCGCTGTGACGCAGTGCGCAGTGACGCGGTGTCGTTGCGGATAGCCAGCAGATATAGCGCTTATCGCAGTTCGAGTGCCAGGGGGTAGGGTAAGTCAAGGAGAATAGTCGCTATTTTAGTATATTCATCGGTTGATTTGGTCTTTGCTCCCTCACGGGAGACAGCCGTGCTCCGTAATTCGAAACCGAACCGAAAGGAACCGCCAGCTGACCATTGACTAAGGCATGGAAGATTTTATCCGTTGTCTTTGGTGGCGATTTTGCTCGGAAAAAGGGAGGGGGGGGAAAATCTCCCTTTTCCGAAAAAGAAAACTTATAGTCTAATAGTACTTTGAACAGTACTCGTCGATGCCCCCGATGTCGTAGCTTAGGCGACAGCGCCGGCGCAGCTGACTCGACACCGGCACAGGTTAGTAGCAGCGGATGGGGAGACAAACCGCCGCAATGCATCCTCTAAGCACTGTTTATGGGGTTTCAAGAACTAGCGACTAGTCAACTGTCCTGCTAGTGCGACCCGTACAATCTGTTTCGGGTTTCAAACGGGTTTTACGGGTACCTTTCGGGCTGCCTTATCGCCCGCGAGCCTTGCGCCGGGCCTGGCCGGGGAGCTACTTAGGACAGCCACCATCATCTCATCTGCCTATTCATTGCCTTCGATATATCCGATATCCCTCTACCCTATCCCACCACCACCAGCACCCGCGCCCACACCATGCAGCACCACTATGTACCTCCTGGCGTCACTGGCGTGCGTCAGCATTTCCGTTGACGGCATGACCGCAGTGCGGAACGTATGGATACAGCTAGGCGCTCAGGAGTGGATGATGGGGCGACAAGAACTCTACGGACCAGCTGAATGAGGCAATCGAGGCCCACGCCCCCGACTACCACCCCCTGCTTGCTGACACCGATATCAAGATGGTGTGCATGGCCGGCATCCGGCACGACCGTGGGCTTTCGCGAGACTGCACAGCTTTCCTGCTAGAGGCAATCACAGACACCCTGGCGTTCCTTGCTTTGAGACGAGAGCGGTTACGATTAAGGTCGATTGCCAGCGCCCCGCTACCCGGCTACGATTAAGGTCTCGGCAAGCACCGCACAACCCGTTCCCGACGATGATGATGGCTAGCGTCGTGCCGAGCCCTGAGAGTCATCACCGCCTCCCTACTCGCAAAGTGCCTAGCGGCGCCCCGCTATCTGCCAAAAACCAGCAATACAACTCCCTGATAGACTGGCAAGAGTTAGAGGGCGTCGGTTGGTCGACATACATGCTAAACCGGTCGGCTTCGACTTCGTCTTCGCCCTCCATCGCGCCTTGTTCCCTCTCAGCTCTCGTTCCAAGACTGGCGTTGTATCTGGGGTATGAGAGCATCTCTGCAAAGGGCCAGCCCCGCCGGACATACAAACGTTTCGCGCATCAGTTCTTTGGGAAGAAGAAACTCGGACATAAGGCAGACCGGCCGAACGTTCCGAAGCTCGTTGGAGTACCTCAATACCACGTGGTCCGCAACGGTAATTGGGTCCAGATAGAAGGGCAACTGGCCGAGTACGTATCATCGCGCTGCTAAAGCTCTGGAGCTCTCGCTATTTCGGTATGAGGAGCGGCTCGGCAAGCAGCGCAACTATGACCTTTAGTCAAAACTGATGGAGGAGCCGGTACGGTCGGCCAAGACGGCGTCGCATGTGGAGACCATCGAGGCGCTGAAAGCGCTGGCCATCAACCGTGATTTCCCAACCGACATGCGCTCGCTTAGCCACCGGTTGCTGGACACCCCCGTCTATGCTGTCTCATACAGTCGGGCGGGTCTGGGGTTGACAATGTAAACAACATTGTCATTTATTACATTCATCTATGTGCCATAATTTTCATCTATATGCCGTGGTCTTCTATGCATCCTCCTGCATCTATATTAACGGCCTATTTGCTGCCCCCGTCTTGTCTACAGTACTGCACAAAGTACTGTCACAGTCCCCCCTTTTTTCACCTGAAGGTGGGGGTGCCCAATACCTATAGAAGTTCATCTATAACATGTTTTTAGTTGCCCTGGCTGTTCCTGCATGCTTACAAGGCACAAACACGATGTTTCCTTGTTATTTGTTTCATGGCAGTACTTTAGCAGTACTGCAGAGGAAGGAAGTATTTCCAAAGGGGGGGCCCCAAAAAAAGGGGGGGGCCACCAAAGACAACGGATAGAATCTTCCAGGCCTAATTAGTGCTGTAAATTTATTTACATGAGCTACAGGTAGCTGACCATTGACTTATTAGTGCTATAGATTTAGTTATACAAGCTATAGCTAGCTGCAAAAGGCGATCAGGAACTCACCCGAAAAGGCAATAGGAAACGTCCACTACAGCAACTGCGAAGTGGAAGCAGCAAGGGGAGAGGGTGCGGAATGGGCACATGCAGAAAGAGGAGTGCTATCAATACAATCCTGCATCATGAGATGGACGGCAGAGACAAGCCCACTGCTGCGATAACCATGCTGCGGGTGTAGAGCGCCACTATAGCTGATATATATGCCCCAGGGGCAACACGCCCCTCTTGCATGAGGGGCTCTCTGCGAGTGCTGCGCCGAGGTCTGCTTCACGTGCGGATCAGCGCTCATGCGAGCATCAGGCTGGGCATGCTGTACGGAATGCTCGATTACATGAAGTATATATAATATTCTGCGGGAATTACTGCCAGTAGCACAGCGGGAACTGCCAATAATGCGGGAACTGCCAGTGCCGCCTGTCTACTTGGGACATCCAACGCCAGCTAATCATGTGCAAGGGAAGGCCCATTCAACTACGATGACCTATCGGCATCCGAAAGCTAATGGCTAATAGGCGAGGCTGAACAAGGGGGGGTGCCACCCTCGGAGCGGAGCTCATCGCTGCACTTTGTCTACGGTGCAGACCTCCCCGTGGTCGTGTTCCTACTGAGCATATGATCGGTACTTGAGAAGAATGACGCCGCGAGGCGACTGGTGTCAGCCGGCGCCCGGGAGGTGCGTCGTGAGAAGCGGCCATCCGACAGGTAGCCAGCACCGAGGCACGCGGCCGGCAGCCCACGGCGCGGGGAGGAGGCAGAGAACCGGCTGCTCATCCGGCCGTGGATGGCGCGGCCCGCTTGCCGCCCTTCTGGGCCTTCTTCTTTGACGGCGTGGCAGGGGCGTCCTCCGCGGCGCGGCGCTTGCTGCCGCCGCTCCCGTCGCCGCCGCTCCCCTTGGCGGTGAGGACCTGGCCGTCCTTGTTGAGGAGCGTGGTGACCTGAGGACGTCACACGCGATCAGCCGGCAACCGCAGCCGTCAGCCACGATCCCGCCGTTTCCGAGCCATCAACCTGCCGGGGGCGGGGGTCGCGCACCTCCTCGCGCGTCTGTTTCTCCTCGGCCACGGCGCAGTCAGCTTCAGGGTGGCCCTTGGGCAAGTTCCAGCAGTACCACGACTCGTCATCAAGGGGCGCCGCCACTCCCGGCGGCAGCCGGCGCCACTTGCCGCAGGACTCGCACTCCGCCCAGGCGCTCTCCTCGTCCAGATCCTCTGCGCAGCGGCACCAAGTCAGCGCCACAAGCCAGCCGCCCCGCTGCAGCCGGCACGCTCGGGAGCCTGACGGTCGCACCTGTCTTGGGTTGAATCTTCCCGTGGACCTCCTCCCCGGTGTGCTGCTGCTTGTAGTCGTGGAAGCACTCCTTGATCCACTGCTCCACCGCCTCGTACGTGTCAGTGTTGGAGACAAACCCCTGCTTGTTGTTGGTGGGGTTGAGGATGGACCCCGTTGCGGCGATGCCAATGATGCCGAAGTCCTTCTGGGTCATCACGCTCAGCGTGTCAAACGAGGTGATCATGCGGTGGCGCCAGTAGATACACACGCCGCTGTCCCCCAGGCACAGTCGACCGCTCAGTGACTATGGACAGAAATCCCACACAAGCACATGCCTTCAAGCACGGGATGGAACCCTTGCCTGGGGAGCGGGAGAGCACGGGGCAGCGGCGCACCAGTTGTTATCCTCGGCTTCCTTGGGTACACATCCAAACACCAGCCGTGCGGTCTCCTCCTTGCCGGGCTCCATTCCCTCCACCGCTGCGTCGTAGTGGATGGGGAACTTCTTCGTGTACGGCTTGGACTTGTGCTTCATGACTTTGAAGAGGCTGTCTAAGCCGCACGGGACTTCTTTGTTCTGGGATGCCAGGCAGGCAGCCGCACGAACGCATGTCAGTCGACCGCGCACGGCGGTGAGCTTGTGGGTTGCCGCAGATAAAAAAGCGGTAGGGAAAGGGAGGGGGAGCAGGCCGGGCGGGGGTGGGGGTTCTAAAACCTGCAGGAAGATGTCAAACGTTCTTTTGCTGCTCTCCACTGCGTACAGCAGCTGCAGGTAGCTCCGCAGGCTCCTGCACGAGCACCGCGCACCCGGCACCCAGGTCAGTGGCAAAAACACTGCGGCGCCCCCGGGGGCCGCGGAGAAAGGGGAGGGGCACTCTGAGGTTTGCCGTGTGCACGAGGGCGAGCAGGCAGGGGTGCAGAGACACAGACACGCCAGGCCGGACCGCCGACGCACCAGTCCGAGGGCACTGTCTTGGCGAAGTTGCCGGGGCGCCGCAGCTTCTTCTTGTCGACTAGCTGGATGTCGTCCGCCAGCCACTCCATCTCGTGCTTCATGGTGGACGGGAGCGCGACGTTGCCTTTCTTCCTGCGCAGCCCAGTGGCGCACACATGCACGTCATCGGCTGATACAATCTGCGGTGAAGTGCCCCCTCGCAGGCTGGCATTTGGTACGCGGAGGCAAGGGGGCGGTGGCCGCACTCGAGGTCCCAAATGAAGATGGCGGTGCCATGATCGCCCAGCCGCATCAGCTCCACCGACAGCCGGTGCTTGGAGAAAGGAGACACTTTCGCAATGGCGTCCTGTGCCGCGTTGAACTCCTCCTCGGTGTGCGCGCTCTCGTCAAACACACACATCGGGAACTTGAAGGTCACCATCGGGCAGTCCAGCGGGCTGTCGTCCGGCAACGAGCTGTTGTGAGCCTGCGGAAATGGGCGGTTTCAGGGTCAGCCGGGGGTGCGTCTCACGGGCGCTGCGATCAACAGGGGGTTCATTGGGGGCTGTGCCCGCGGTCGCACCTGGCTGAGCAGGCCAATGGAGCCGGTGTCGCCCTTGCGGGTGAACACGATCGCATTCTTCCCGATGCGCATGGAGCCCGTCTTGAAGCCAACGCCGTACTTGCCGAGCTTCTTCTTGTTGAAGGCCTCGCGCTTGTGGCCGATGCGGAACATGTGGTTGAGCCCCGCGGGGTCCATGCCGTTGCCGTCATCCTTGATGCAGAAGACCGGCTCCCCCAGCTCTTCCGTGATGCTGCCGAGAAAGCCCATGAAAACTCAGCGCACCCGCATCCCGCATCAGGGACAAGGGGTTTTTAGGGTTCCACCGGCAACCAGTTGTACGGAAAAGTGTCAGAAAGGGTGGATTACGCATTCACGGGTGCCTTTGGAGACCTGTCATCGTGAAGCTTGTCAAATGCGGGGGGAAAGAGTAATGAGGAGCAAACAATTTCCAGGGACATGTGGTGGCGTGTAATCAGCCCGAACCAGGGTAGTAAACCCTGAGTCTATAGCCAGCTGTCTGGAGAAACGGCCGCCGCATCACATCAGCTAACCACAGACATCCGGAACTCGGGTCATTGAGCGGAGGAGGCACGCGTGCGGGCACCGGCGGGCGCTCAGTGGTGAAGGGGAGTACTAGCCCCCGAGGCTCGGACCTCCCGGCTCTGAGGGCGCTTACCGAATGTCAACCTTCGTGGCGTCTTGGTCCCAGCAGTTGTCAACCAACTCCGCGATTGCGCCAAACAGGAAGGGGTGCCCGTGTGCCTGGGTGGCGAGGATGGTTTTGTCGACCGCATGGCTGGAGGTCCGGGTCAGGGTGCTCAGCTCGCTGCCCGCCACCTTGCCGGCCTGTTCTGCCGTGCCGCAGGAAGACCCACCTCCCGAGTCCTCCCGCTTGGGCTCCGGCGGCTGGCTGGGGCTGGGTGGCGGGGCCGGCGCTCCCGGCAGCGGCATCTGCCCTTGGCCCCCGTGGGGCGGGTAGGGGTAGGGCGGCGGGTAGGGGTACGGGTACGGCGGGTAGCCGCCCATCTGGGGCGGCGGGTAGCCGGCGGCTCCCTGCGGTGGGTAGGGGTAGGGGTACGGCGGCACGGCGTAGCCGGGCGGTGGCGCCGCGTAGTCAGGCGGCACCGCCGCGTAGCCGGGCGGCGTCTTTGCACCGGGAACCTGGGCCGCCGGGCGCGACCCCGCCAACGCTGCGTTTGCCATGCCGCATGGAGGCAGCAGGTCGGCACGGGCCTGATAACACTGCAGCTGCTCAGCGCGGGGGTGGCACATCCATGCATCAGTGCCCTTGCATGGCGCGTCGGTGAGTCACGAGGGTGTGCCCAGTGTGGGCCATGAAGGGCGCGATTTCCGAGCGTTCGATACCAGCAAACGCGTGATGCCCACCAGGCGACGCAGGTCCACCGCAAGCAACACAAGGTACCATGGTGGCCTGGCCAGGTGTGCCTGCCCAGGCTACTGATGGACATGTCGTCGGTACAAGCACCCAGAGGTGCGCCCCCCCCCCCCCCCCCACACACACAGACACAGACACACAGACACACAGACACACACACACACAAGCAACCAAACTTCGTGCAGTACACACGCGCAGTACGGGAAGACGTGACCGCAGTTTCTGCTTATGGTAGACGGGTAGGAACGTAGGCTCCACGCCCTAGGCCCAAAGGGCTTGTCAGGGGTAGCTAAGCGCCGCCGCACAATCCCGAAACCGGGATCGGCACGATAGCCCCGTTCGTGGCTCAACGCATCTTATCGCATTGTCGCCGAATACTGTTTGCGGCCGCATGGGCCCCACTCGGCATACCAGGTTTGGCACTTGCCGCCATGATCGCATGACCGCGCCTGGCAGCTTGTCCCCGCCCACATCAAAAAGATCCTCCACAATCATCTTGATTGCGGAACGAAAGCGCATCATAAAGTCGCAATCGGGCGTAAAGAGCGGGCATAATAAGGCGAAGTGACCGTGTGTCTGCTTCAATGCCAGTGGCACCCAGCTGTGGTGTGAGCGCGTATGCGCCTTGGCCTTTCAACCACCAAAGTACGTGCAACAAATTGCCAATCCATGGTCAGCGGTATGCGCCCCCTTCCCCGGCTGGACCCAGAAAGGTGAGCGGGGGCCGGGGCGCACCCGCACAGAGGTCGTCAGGAAGTTGGGGTTGCCCTCGGGGCACTTGAGCCAGAAGGTGCGATTGTTGCAGCCGGAGCCCACGCGCACGCGGGCGTACTTGCGCGACTCGGGCACCACCGCGCCTGCGGCACGTCAGCAACGGCGGCAGCAGCAGACGTCACTCTTATACCCCCAGACCTCATCGCCATCTGGCGCCGCCTGAAGCCGGCTCCAGCCCATGAGTCATGGGATAGGCTGGATGCCGGGGCACTGCCTAGCATGCTCCCAAGGGAAAGGGGGGCGGGGGGTGGGGCTTCCCCGGGGGGGGGGGGGGGGTTGCATGGCGTCACTGCGCACCTGTCTCTGACACCCGGCCCGCGATGTGCTTCACAAACCGCAGGAACTCTGTGTCATCCTCCTGTGTTTCGGCCGGGGGGGGGAGAGCCAAGCGAATACCAAGTCCTAAATATGGGTTGGTAGCCATCGCATGGTATAGAGCGGGGAGGCCCATGCAGGTGACCATATCAGGTATATACAAACCAGCACCTGGTGGTTATGGATGGTGAAGCTGAGTCCCTCCAGCGCCAGCTCCGGCAGCGGCTCGCTCGGCGAAGCCTTGACCACCTTATCTATCAGCAGCGCCATGGGCTTCGGCCTTTGCACGCATATGGGTGGGTTGGCGTCAGGCCCAGCGGGCGGCGCTCTGGGCGGTGCCTTCAGAGCCGCGTTCTCATGATGCTGGCAGATGCACTTGACACAATCCGGCTTGAAACGCGGCCCAAGTAGCCTAACATGTATGCAAGTTGGTGGGCGGAACATCCATGAAGCGCAAGGAAACTGGCATGCGCCTACACAATTGACTGACAATTATCCTCCGTGTAGCGGAGGCATGTGGACAAGTGCATGGAATGGCAAGGCAACGGGATGCCGTACAACGTAAAGTTTGCCTTGACCATCACGTGGGAGATGTCCTTGACTTGGTTTCCATTGCTTGACCACCGCAAGCTGCCATCCCAACGTTTGTCCGACATGCTGGGTGGTGGACCCCCGCCAGGATTGCCGGTGCAAGCCTACCCCCGGGGCAACGCGCTGCCGGTCCCGGAATGGGGTGCCGGCAAGCCAGGCGTTGATGTAGGGGCGGGTTCGCGTGTCTGCGGGGAGAGGGGGGGGGGGGGGGGGGGGGGCATGATTCGGTCAAGTTCGTCCTTGCCCACCCGGGCACTATAACTTAGCGCTACTCGTACTCATACCTACACGACTGCCGCGATCCGCCGCGGCAGCCGTTGTCCCAGAATGCACCCACTGGTATTCACACATATGGGGATACAGGAACCGGTAGCAACTGCACATTAAAAGCACCCTTCTCCATAAATGAGCGTATCCCCGGCAGTGAACGACTTAACGGTCATCTAGTCTCGGGCGCGAGCGGCGAGAAGTATTATCTGCCGCACCGTGCCAGCGCGATCTCGCTGCCCGGGAATCCCGCCGGTTTGCGCGTAGCCTAGAGGGCCAAGATATATTGCGTGCATGGCGAAGGGTGGTGGTGGTGGTGGGGGGGGGGGGGGGGGGGGGGGGGCTTCAGCTTGCCCGGTAAATGGTGCACAAATCGAGTGGCGCTCAACCGTTTTTAGATAGAAACTGTATAATTTGTACATATATAAGCTGTTTAAACAGCTTTTACAGCTTATAATTATACAAATAGATAAATATTATATTAATATAATGCCCCATGTGTTGGTTAGAAATCCGCGAGCGGGCACGCGCAGACCTAGGCACAGTCGAGCTCAGGGTGGCGACGCCAGTGCCGGAGGCAGCCAGGATTTTAGCAGCATACATGGAAGCCACATAGTGAAACCACAGTGCATGTCCCTGTACGTTCGCGATACCCTGAACTTGGGCAGTCATCGGGGCACTAGCGCTCGCAAGCCGCCGCCCAGCACAGCCCGAGTCGGCCAGTCCGCTACGGAGGCCCGCCGTCGCCGCACCTGCTCAGCGCGCCGTGTTCAGAGCGCCGCAACACCCCAGGCAGGCGACCGGCACCACTGACTCCAAAATGAAGCAGTGCGGGAGCTTCCTTCCGCTTCCGAGTCAGGCAGGGTGCGAGGGCTGCACCGCCTCTGCGTAATTTGCTGCCTGCTGTGGGGCAGACGACAGCCCGCCCGACCCCGAGGCGGAGGTGAGCGAAACGAGGCGGCGGCGGGGAGGCGAGTTGAGTATAGCCAATTTGAATGATACCATTCAAAAATGCTACACTCAATTACGATTATGATTACAAGCGTAGCAGGTAAAATGATATTATTTGAATATTTCATGATCCTTATTCGTACAGGGTACCTGTACGTACGGGGCTCCATATCTATGGGTGGCCTGTGTATAGCGACCATGAGACATAATATATTACACTACAACGCGATATTTCATACTAAATTTTGATGTACATACATGTTCGCTGTAAAGAGCCAGGACCACTAGTCGCATTCTGGCATCACTCGGTTGTAGTTGTTTCCTCATGCCACTTAATACTTAACGATTAATATCTGACAGGCCTCGGTATGTTTTAAACTAGTTTATGGGGTTTCCTCCCTTGACCTAACCGCTTTTCAGCTACAAGTGCTGCTCAGTGGTACGGGAACTAGGCATCTGTTGTTGCGCCCTTTTTGGGTGCAGCACGAGTAGATATAAAAGCAGCTAGAACAGCTGAGCCTGCCATCTTCCAGTTTTCGCTGCGTTCCATGCAGCGATGTAAAAACTGTCTCGTAACCAGTTGCGAGCAAGGTCACCCCAGGTCGTTCAAGACCACACCCGGCTCGCCATCCGAGTGTGATATTCTCGTCCGTACGTCCGTGCGTTACCATGTCAGATGGAGAAGAACCCGTCGCTGAGCCGACGCTAAAGTCGCTGCAAACAGATGTGCGGGCGCTGGCTACAGCTGTAGCTCAATTGACGGCTCGTGAGCGTGTTGTTGATGGAGAAGGGGCACATGGCTCCGGCTCCGGGCAGCGCATCGCGGGACAGCCGACAGGCAGCGGGGGAGCCGCAAAGCGCCCCGACTTGCTAGAGCTAGCCCAGAGCGGCCGTGTCGGAGCAAAATCCGTGAGTGCCGAGGATGACTACCTCGCGGTGCCAGAACTGTTATGTACTCTACACTGCTGTACTTTGTACTGCGGGAGCCGACGAAGGAGCGAAGAACTGGCGACTGAGGCGGATGAGAACGAGTACAAGCCAAGCGAAGTACGAGTATGAGCATTGCGAGTGCGAGTACAAGTGAAGGCGAAGTACTGGGACGAGGACGACGAGGCGTCAGTACGAGCGACTACCAGGCGACTAGTAGTGCAAGACAGTATTACGAGTACCCACATGGGGTGCGAGTAACCTGTACTTACGCCTACGTACCAGCAGAAGCGCGATTGTCGTACGCTATGGTGTCACCTGCTAGAGGATGATGATACCAAGCGTTAGATGGAGCGCTGCCTTAGTGGAGTATTAGTTGTAGGTACTAGAACCTACTAGAACCATCTTGAACGCTATAGCATTTGCTGTAGCAATAGTTGATAAATATTATATCACTGTGCTGCGGACAGACGAAGGTGCTAGGAACCTGTCTGTGTGTTACTAAAATAGCGACGGGCCGCGGGCCTGCGTACCAGCAGAAGCGCGATTGTCGTACGCTATGGTGTCACCTGCTAGAGGTTACTCGCACCCCATGTGGGTACTCGTAATACTGTCTTGCACTACTAGTCGCCTGGTAGTCGCTCGTACTGACGCCTCGTCGTCCTCGTCCCAGTACTTCGCCTTCACTTGTACTCGCACTCGCAATGCTCATACTCGTGCTTCGCTTGGCTTGTACTCGTTCTCGTCCGCCTCAGTCGCCAGTTCTTCGCTCCTTCGTCGGCTCCCGCAGTACAAAGTACAGCAGTGTAGAGTACATAACAAGAACTACTGCAGAGAGCAGAGTCTGGTTATGAGGCCGTTCGACCGGTCAGCCGAGTGCCTGGACTCTTTCCCTTGAGCACCGACCTAACGAACGAGTACCTCAAGCAGGATGACCGGCGTCTGCCGGCCCAGGAGGAGTATTTGTGGATGTCGTGTTTCGGGGCCCACATGGCCGCGCTTTTCGTGGCTCTCGACGAGCTGCTGCCCTACGTCCCTGCCACCAACCAGGACTTCACCCCCTACCTCGCGAGAGCTCGGAACCACGCCGAGGCCATCGACAAGGCGTTTCGGTTTCGTTTGGCCTTCCTGCGGAGGCTAAATGAGATCAAGCGTGTGCACGGTGACCAAGGTGTTCTGGATGTGCTGCGAGCCCAGCATTTTCAGCCTGCTTCGGAGCATCTGGGTTCCGCGATCTTTGGGGACCTCATGCGGGACTACGAGCGCCGTGTCTTCGAGGCGACCGTTGCCAGCAGCGCGAAAGCGACCGCTACTGCTCGAGTGGCGGCTGCAGCTGCAGGTCGCGGGCGTGGGCGAGGACGTGGCGGTGGACGCGGGCGTGGCCGCGAAGGTGAGCACGAGTGACGGTGTGGGGCGCCTTTCGTCGGAGCTGCTGGAGCTTTGCGAGGCCACCTTTCGGTGACCGCCGCAAGACGCACCCTTGCAGCTCAACGGCGAGATGAGCGCCCCGTGTTAGGACCTGACCCCCCCACCTTACAGACTTCCTTTAGACCTTCCTCGGTGCGGCGCTTCTTCCAGCTACAGCCGAGTGCGGCTCAACCATCCGCACACCTTCACATGGCGGCTCAACTAACCGTCTCCCGTACCATTCCATCACTGCGTCCGTCGGTTGATACACTACGTGTTACAACTGGTTCGCAACGACCAAGTTTCGCGCGGGTACGTTACGCGCGTGACAGGCGCTACGAGCGCGAAGGGCGCGCGGGGCGGCCCTCTTACCTGAACCTAGCCCCGCAAACCCGTACCGATGCTACTGCAAACCCGTCCAGCAGCTACCGGCCAACCGCCGGGAACCTAACTGCTGCTGCCGAGTACTTTGCGATCAGTAGTCGTACCGGTGGAACTCTGTCAGTAAAACGACGCACTTACGTAATTGACGAGCCCGAAGCTGTCGCTCCCCGGGCTGCTTCATTGCGATCTCGGCTGCAGGACGCGTTCGGCTCAGACGAGCTGGGCCAGCGGACGCTCGACCTACTCTCCAGCTCCCTCAGCGCTCAGACACTCAAGAGCTACGCCGGCCGGCTGTCTCAGTTCGCGGAGTTCTGCCACGACTCCGAGAACATCAGCCCGCTGGAGGCGACCACTGCTACTTTCGTCCGGTACGTTGCCTGGATTGGTGAGCGAGGGCACATTGGAGCTAAGTCACTGCAACCCTACCTGTCTGCAATCAACACGTTCTTCGAGCTGCACAACCTCGACCCAATCGCCAAGGACAGCCTACACCTCACTTCGGCAAGGCGTGGGCTGATGCTGCGTCAGCGCCGACTGGACGCTGCCCCTTTGCGTGTCCCTCTGCCTGCGGATGTAGCTTACCGCTTCGTCACAAAGGCCGAGCTGATTGTGTCTGCTCCCTACCCAGAGTACCACCACAACTTCCGAGCCCTCCTGACCTCGGTTGTCAACTTTATGTTCTTTGCCAGGGGCCTTACTGGCGTGTCCTGTCGAGTGCGAGACGTGCATGTCGACGACTACAACATCACCCTGCAAGTGTACCGAGAGAAGGGTCGCGCTGGTCGACGGGGACCCGACGACCTACACGTACTTCTCCTCCCAGTGTCAGAACACCCCCGAGTAGCCCGTCTCCTGCACCACTTCATCGACCACGTCCAGTCAGTCCCCCTGGTTGCTGTTGGCTTGGCTGTGTCAAACTTCTGGGCAGTCACTGCGGCCGAGCAGTCAAAACCTTGGACTGCGGCTACAATGCCAGACTGGCTGTCTGCAGCCATCCGTCTGGTCAACGCTGCCCCCCCTGCTGGCACCTCCTGGTCCTCGCACAGTCTTCGCAAAGGCGCAGCCTCTGCAGCGAACGCCATCGGTGTGCCATTGTCCCACATTCGCTACCAAGGCGGTTGGGCCACTAACTCTGACGTCGTTCTGGACTACATCGACCCCAACGTTCTTCCTTCACCTGGCGCATGGTTCTTCTTTGGACACATCGGCCCCCTACGCCACTTCCAAGTCCAACAGGACTCCGCAACGGTGGCCTTCCCAGTGCCTCCTTCATGACTTGGCGCTACCTCTTCTCCGTCAATCCACCGCTCTCTCCGTTCGCTCAAGACTGGCAAAACCAGACTCAACTTTGAAATGTTTTAAACTAGTTTATGGGGTTTCCTCCCTTGACCTAACCGCTTTTCAGCTACAAGTGCTGCTCAGTGGTACGGGAACTAGGCATCTGTTGTTGTGCCCCTTTTGGGTGCAGCACGAGTAGATATAAAAGCAGCTAGAACAGCTGAGCCTGCCAACTTCCAGTTTTCGCTGCGTTCCACGCAGCGCCCCCCCTGACTCCGTTTTCCCTCCACGGTTTTGATCTAAACTAGTTTATGGGGTTTCCCTCCTTGACCTAATCGCTTTTAAGCTACAAGTGCTGCTCAGTGGTACGGGGAACTAGGCATCTGTTGTTGCGCCCTTTTTGGGTGCAGCACGAGTAGACATAAAAGCAGCCAGAACAGCTGAGCCTGCCATCTTCTAGTTTTCGCTGCGTTCCACGCAGCGATGTAAAAACTGTCTCGTAACCAGTTGCGAGCAAGGTCACCCCAGGTTGTTCAAGACCACACCCGGCTCGCCATCCGAGTGTGATATTCTCGTCCGTACGTCCGTGCGTTACCATGTCAGATGGAGAAGAACCCGTCGCTGAGCCGACGCTAAAGTCGTTGCAAGCAGATGTGCGTGCATTGGCTACCGCTGTAGCTCAGTTGACGGCTCGTGAGCGTGTTGTTGATGGAGAAGGGGCACATGGCTCTCGCTCCGGGCAGCGCATCGCGGGACAGCCGACAGGCAGCGGGGGAGCCGCAGAGCGCCCCGACTTGCTAGAGCTAGCCCAGAGCGGCTGTGTCGGAGCAAAATCCGTGAGTGCCGAGGATGACTACCTCGCGGTGCCAGAATTATTGCAGAGAGCAGAGTCTGGTTATGAGGCCGTTCGACCGGTCAGCCGAGTGCCTGGACTCTTTCCCTTGAGCACCGACCTAACGAACGAGTACCTCAAGCAGGATGACCGGCGTCTGCCGGCCCAGGAGGAGTATTTGTGGATGTCGTGTTTCGGGGCCCACATGGCCGCGCTTTTCGTGGCTCTCGACGAGCTACTGCCCTACATCCCTACCACCAACCAGGACTTCACTCCCTACCTCGCGAGAGCTCGGAACCACGCCGAGGCCATCGACAAGGCGTTTCGGTTTCGTTTGGCCTTCCTGCGGAGGCTAAATGAGATCAAGCGTGTGCACGGTGACCAAGGTGTTCTGGATGTGCTGCGAGCCCAGCATTTTCAGCCTGCTTCGGAGCATATGGGTTCCGCGATCTTTGGGGACCTCATGCGGGACTACGAGCGCCGTGTCTTCGAGGCGACCGTTGCCAGCAGCACGAAAGCAACCGCTACTGCTCGAGTGGCGGTTGCAGCTGCCGGTCGCGGGCGTGGGCGAGGACGTGGCGGTGGACGTGGGCGTGGCCGCGAAGGTGAGCACGATTGACGGTGTGGGGCGCCTTTCGTCGGAGCTGCTGGAGCTTTGCGAGGCCACCTTTCGGTGACCGCCGCAAGACGCACCCTTGCAGCTCAACGGCGAGATGAGCGCCCCGTGTTAGGACATGATCCCCCCACTTTACAGACTTCCTTTAGACCTTCCTCGGTGCGGCGCTTCTCACAGCTACAGCCGAGTGCGGCTCAACCATCCGCACACCTGCACATGGCGGCCCAACTAACCGCCTCCCGTACCACTCCACCACTGCGTCCGTCGGTTGTTACACTACGTGTTACAACTGGTTCGCAACGACCAAGTTTCGCGCGGGTACGTTACGCGCGAGACAGGCGCTACGAGCGCGAAGGGCGCGCGGGGCGGCCCTCTTACCTGAACCTAGCCCCGCAAACCCGTACCGATGCTACTGCAAACCCGTCCAGCAGCTACCGGCCAACCGCCGGGAACCTAACTGCTGCTGCCGAGTGCTTTGCGAACAGTAGTCGTACCGGTGGAACTCTGTCAGTAAAACGACGCACTTACGTAATTGACGAGCCCGAAGCTGTCGCTCCCCGGGCTGCTTCATTGCGATCTCGGCTGCAGGACGCGTTCGGCTCAGACGAGCTGGGCCAGCGGACGCTCGACCTACTCTCCAGCTCCCTCAGCGCTCAGACACTCAAGAGCTACGCCGGCCGGCTGTCTCAGTTCGCGGAGTTCTGCCACGACTCCGAGAACATCAGCCCGCTGGAGGCGACTACTGCGACTGTCGTTCGGTACGTTGCCTGGATCGGCGAGCGAGGACACATCGCCGCTAAGTCGCTGCAACCTTACCTGTCTGCGATCAACACGTTCTTCGAGCTGCACAACCTCGACCCAATCGCCAAGGACAGCCTACACCTAACTTCAGCAAGGCGTGGGCTGATGCTGCGTCAGCGCCGACTGGACGCTGCCCCTTTGCGTGTCCCTCTGCCTGCGGATGTAGCTTACCGCTTCGTCACAAAGGCCGAGCTGATTGTGTCTGCTCCCTACCCAGAGTACCACCACAACTTCCGGGCCCTCCTGGCCTCGGTTGTCAACTTTATGTTCTTTTGCCAGGGGCCTTACTGGCGTGTCCTGTCGAGTGCAAGACGTGCATGTCGACGACTACAACATCACCCTGCAAGTGTACCGCGAGAAGGGTCGCGCTGGCCGACGGGGACCCGACGACCTGCGCTTACTTCTCCTTCCGGTGTCCGAGCACCCTCGAGTGTCACGTCTCTTGCACCACTTCATCGACAACGTCCAATCTGTCCCCCTGGTTGCTGTTGGCTTGGCTACATCAAACTTATGGGCTGTCACTGCGGCCGAGCAGTCAAAACCTTGGACTGCGGCTACAATGCCAGACTGGCTGTCTGCAGCCATCAGTCTAGTCAACGCTGCCCCCCCTGCTGGCACTTCCTGGACTTCACACAGTCTTCGCAAGGGCGCAGCTTCTGCAGCAAACGCCATCGGAGTGCCATTGTCCCACATTCGCTACCAAGGCGGTTGGGCCACTAACTCTGACGTCGTTCTGGACTACATCGACCCCAACGTTCTTCCTTCACCTGGCGCATGGTTCTTCTTTGGACACATCGCCCCCCTCCGCCACTTCCAAGTCCAACAGGACTCCGCAACGGTGGCCTTCCCAGTGCCTCCTTCATGACTTGGCGCTACCTCTTCTCCGTCAATCCACCGCTCTCTCCGTTCGCTCAAGACTAGCAAAACCAGACTCAACTTTGAAATGATCTAAACTAGTTTATGGGGTTTCCCTCCTTGACCTAACCGCTTTTTAGCTACAAGTGCTGCTCAGTGGTACGGGAACTAGGCATCTGTTGTTGCGCCCCTTTTGGATGCAGCACGAGTAGACATAAAAGCAGCCAGAACAGCTGAGCCTGCCATCTTCCAGTTTTCGCTGCGTTCCACGCAGCGCCCCCCCTGACTCCGTTTTCCCTCCACGCTTTCGCTAAACCATCCTGCCAATTTCGGCTCTTGACCGTGTAAAACAGCCTGCGCGACATTTTGGCAAAACCAGACTCAACTTTGAAACGCTTAAACCATCCTGCCAATTTCGGCTCTTGACCGTGTAAAAAAGCCTGCGCGACATTTTGGCAAAACCAGACTCAACTTTGAAATCCGTCCGCTCGGTAGAGCGGTGGTCTCCTGCTCAGGAGGTCCTCGGATCGATTCCCAGCTATGTCATTTCAGGGCGACAATAGCGACCATCGTCCGGGCCCGTGTCCCGGGTTTACTCGGTCGATTGCATTGCCCTTAGGGGTGCGAATGAGGCAACGATGAGGCAGCTATGCCAGACCCACGGTGACTGCAGTTGGCGCACGAGGTCAATGGCTGGGGCGGTTCCGGCCGATGACCCGGGGCGAACTTTACTGTTAGCATGCTGCTGCGTACAAATACTGTAACCGCTAAATACACGCGGCGGGCAAGGATTAAATGACAGCTCAGCGATATTTATTCATACGTCCACGCTGATGATAATTTCTGGCAGATGGGACGTGTGCTTTCACCGACTGTATAGCGACTATATGACGACCAGTCGCTACTGCACAGGCAGCACACTGACGCCGGCGTAGCCGTCACCTAGTCGCTACCAGGTACAGGTACCTCTAAGTACTTGCTTGCGGCTTGCGATTTTCAAAAACTTGATGGTGCCGCGCCGCCTGCTGCCCTATCTGCTGTCGTTTCGATCCCCGCCGCCCATCAAGTGTCACGCCTACGACGTCACCTGCACATTCGCGACACTTCTCGCTTCCCCCTCCTCTGCCCCTGCGAAGCTCAGGTGCGATGCCACGTCGCTATCACGCTCGAGGGCGTCGGGCTGTGAAGATGGCCTGGTATTGCACCTGAATCACACGACAGCTGGGCACAACGGTCTTCCGGCCCAGCTGACAGCGCCGCCTAGCAAGATGAGCGAGTTAGAGTCGAGTCGCTCAGAGGCGCAGCCAGTCGCAGCGCTCTGACTTGGCGGCCTTTTTTACTCACTGCGGTGGCAATTCGACTCCGAACGCCAAAATGGCCTCTCGCTGCAGCTTTGTCGCAGCTTGGAGCTTACCACGTTCTAGTTTAGCTGAAGCTTACCGATCCAGTGCTGTTGGCGCTACCCCGAAGGTAGCGCACTGGTACTACGGCGGTGGCGGTGGGCGGAATATATTCCCACTTTTCTTACGTCGACAAGGGCGTGGTAGGAGCGCCCTGCGTTGCAATGCTAGGCGACCCACCTCGACGTGCAGGACCCTCACAGCCTCAACAACTTCCTGTACTCAAACAAGTGCGGCGTCTCTCGCTTAGTGGAGCTGTATTTCGAGAATGGCCGCGGGCAATTCCGCCCAATTTGTTACCTGAACCCGATACTCAGATCGCAATTCTTGTCGTCGTGCACGCTCTTTCAATATCAGCGGCAGTGCTACGCTTGGCGACCGGCTCGCCGGCGACCACCACTTGACTGACGACCGCGCCCGCCTGTCCTGCTCCCGCCTCTATATGCGTTGATCGGCAGGTACCAGTCCAAACATGCGCACCTCCGCTGCCGGCGGCCTGATGGCCGTCGCGACGCTGCTTCTTCTCGGCGCCTCTCCGGCCGTCGGACAGGTGTACACCATGGGCGAGGGTGCGCCCGTGGTGCTCCTGGTCAGTGAGTTGGGCGCCGATGAGCGGGCGATGGTAGACTATTTTGCCGAGGAGCAGGGCGGCGCCGTCGGCATGGTCGTCACCGAGGCGATCCCCGACCCGGCCGGCAACCTCACCGCGCAGCTGATGGCGGCGATGGCCGACAACGGCCTTGAGGCCGCCACGCCCCCCGTCGTCGGCTTCGGCGACGCCGCCCGCCATGCCATGCTGCTCAGCTACGAGGCCTGGGTGCGCCCGCCAGCCTGGTCCGCCTTAGCATCGTCAGCCCCGTCTTCGGCCCGTAGCGCCCTAACGCGCGTGCTTGCCCGCCCGCCCGCCCGCGCAGCCCGTGACAGTGGCCGTGACCCCGGACCTCAACCCCGCCACCGCGCCGCTCCCAGAGCGCAACTCCTCGGTGGCCGAGGCGGACGCGGCGCCCATCCTGCTCGTCATCAGTGACATCGAAACCAACGGCGCTTTCGTGACGGACACCGAGGAGTCGCTGGACGCGGCGGGCATCCACTGGGAGACCGTGCGCTACGGCGGCACCGCGCCCGAGTGAGTGCGCAAAGAGCTTTCACGCAGCGTCTGCGCCGATTGCTGCTTTCCTTGGGCATAGCTATGTTTGTATTGAGGCTATCCTAAAGGTGCTGCTGTGGCATCGGCGCGAAGCTTCTACTTGCCCAGTGCGTCCGGGGCTTCGGACGTGTGGGAGCGCGCATTTGGCGTGATCAACAGCTTCCTGGACGACGCAGAGATGGGCGGCACCCCGGGGACCATGGTGCACCACTCCCCCCCCCTCTCCCCAACTTCCCCCCACCTCCCCCTTGTCCTCCTGCAATCCGCAACCCATGTCAGACTTTCCTGCCCGCGACTGCATCGACAAGCGTCTCGAGGTTGTGTCTACTACTAAGCATGCTCCCCCCCCCCCCCCCCCCCCTGGGCGCGCTGGCTGCCGCGCCCTGCAGGATCCCGGTTCAGCGGTGCCGCAGAACATCACCATTGTGTCGCCCTACATGTACATGGATGGGGACGTCCAGCTCGAGGTGGCTTTAACCCCCTCCAGTGTACACACGCGAATGATAGTGAGAATCAAGTCGGGAACGCTGTGATTAAATTCTTCTTCTTGCCTCTGTATGGTTATATGGTTATGTGTATGATGCCGAGGAGCGTGCTGACCCCCCCCCCACCCCCCCCCCCCACCCCTCCCCCGCCTCGGCTCTCCTCCGCGTCCCCTCACCCCCCCCAGGGTTACCTTGCCTACCCGTCTGACCTGAACGCCTCCGAGGTGGCCACGCCGCTGGTGGTGGTCCTCCCCGATTGGGACGGCCTCAACGAGGTCCCCTCCCCCACCACACCACGCATCCCACCTGCTCCATCACCGCCCTTGCAGGCTCACCCTGTGGGCATCCCCGGAGGCAACCCCAGCGCTGACGGGCTGCGTGCCGCCCGTGCCTGGCATGCAGTACGAGTTCAAGCGCGTCCGCATGCTGGCCGAGATGGGCTACGTCGCCCTGGGTGAGCCCGGCTGCTCGAGTACGCGTCAGGGGGCGAGTGTCCGGCGATACGATCCCCGTGCCATTCCATTGATTCGCGGCTTCCCCCGCTCGCCCGCCCCCTCGTGCAGGCGCCGACATCTACGCCCTGCCCATCGGCACCACAGTCAGCAACCAGACAGAGCGCATCCAGTTCGTGACGGAGTACCGCGGCGACGCGCCCAAGTACGTGCAGCGCATCCGCGCCGCCGCGGACGCCCCCAAGGCGCTGCCCTTCGTGAACAGCTCCGCCATCGGCGTCATCGGCTACTGCTTTGGCGGCTCGGGCGTGGTGTTTGACGCCATGGACGACTCCACGCTGCAGGTGCCCCCCCCCCCCCCCCCCCCCCCCCACACCAAACTTCACAAAAGGAGAAAGCCCTACCCCCAAAGTAAACCCTAAACTTTAAACCCCAAAACCCCATACCCTATACCCCAAAAACAATGAGCCCTAAATCCCAAATATGTAAACCTGAAACCCTTACTCTAACCCTCACCCTCCAAAACAGAACCCACAAAGTATCCTACACCCCCAAAAAACCCAAAACCCTAAACCCTAAACCACTATTCCCCCCACGGGAGACTGGCTGCCACCGCTACCAGAGACATGCTGCTCATGCCATCGTTGCCTCCCTGCGCGCCAGGTGGACGTGAGCTTCCACGGCGGTCTGGGCAGCAGGCCAAACATCACCACGACGCCTCCCATGAAGCCGTACCTGTCGTACCAGAGCGGCGGCGCAGACGAGACGCCGGTATGCGGGCCCGCCCCTTCCCCCTCTGGAGTGGGGGTGTGCAGGACCCTAAAACCCTATACCCCAGGGTTTTGCTGTAGGGCCGCGCACACCACAACCACGGCACTTCCGGCGGAGGTTCCGACACCGGATTGATTACTCAGTGCCAGCGGAAACCCCCCTGGAAGTGGCCTAAGCTTGAATCCACTCGGGGTTTTTAGGTTTTTTAGCAGAAACCCTAATACTTCCGGCTCTAAAACCCTAAGCCCTAAACCCGGACTGACCCTGAATTATATTACGCTGAGAATATGAAGCAAAAAACAGCGTTTAGCTTGATTAATGAAGCTGAATTCCGGCTGGGCCGGCAGTGCAACGTTTCACTGCGCTGGTTGCCGAGGTTGCCCAGGCGGTCGTCCGCCCGCGATCCCGGCTGAATTCCGGCCTTCATTCCGGCCTTCATGGGATTTAGGGTCTTAGATTTTAAACCCTAAATCTCACCCGCTTGCTTACCTCCACCTAGCTCTGCCTCGCCTTGAAACCTCACTGGGCCACTTTGACGCAGATTTGGTCGCACCTTTACACTGCAGTCGCCGGGCGCCCCGCGACGCCGCCGGGGCACCCCCCCCGATGGCCCGGCGGCGCATTCCTTGTGCGACTCGGTCGAGCGGTGGTCTCTTATCCGAGAGGTCCACGGTTCGATTCCTGGTTGGCGCAGTATCGGCAGTATCGGGGCCCGGCGTGTCCGGGGCTTACCTGGTTGATACGTTATTAGCCCTCCGAGCGTCGAATGCGGCAGTGGTCTAAGGGCTATGCCGGACCTACGACCGCACTTGGAGGTCGAGAGCGGGGGCCCCAGGCTTCGGCCGACCACCTGGGGCAAACTTCACCTTTACCTGCCTCACTGTTACCCACCCCCTGGTGGCGCGCGCACGCGCAGGAGGAGATTGCCTGGCTGCAGGACACCCTCACCGAGATGGGCGGCGACTGGGACATCACGCGCTACAGCATGGTGGAGCACGGCTTCACCAAGTGGGGACCCGCCGCCCCGTACCACGCGCGCGCGGACGGGCGCTCCTGGGACGCCATGAAGGGTGCGCCCCCGCGCCGAGCGGCGCGCCCTGCCTCGCCCGGATGCCCGCCCAACCGGCACCCGAGGCGGCCACGTGGCTGATGGGCGCGCCCGCTCAACCCGGAGCCCATTCAATTTTTTTTCACCCCCGGGACAGGACTGGAACCAGTGAAACCCTTTGCAGCGTCTCGCCGACGGCCGTTTAGGCAGCGATCCAGTTACGGCAAGCCCGCCCGGGTAGGCGACGCTCCGTTACAGTCATCAAGCAAATTGCCGAAGCATTCCGCAAGACTAGTTGAAGGCCAGTGACAGAAATCACCCTCCGAAATGTTCTACAGCCATACCAAAGTGCTGAGTCCGGTCAGCCGTCTTACAGCCCGGTGCTGTGAATCTCGCAGGTTTAGGGTTGTAGGGTTTGAAACACCATTGCGCACCCTACTGTGCTGATGCGGGTGCCGACTCACCCATGAGAACCCTCATTACAAGCCTCAAATTCGGCGTGTTTAAAACCATCTATGAGAACATCAGCTATAACTCCGCCCCATTTGACCTCTGGCGGGCGCTCGTTCGCAGTGCTCATGTGACCGCGTCGGCTCCCGTGTCCGGAAGCGAACCCGCATTTGGAGGCCTCGGCTCGTTCACCCCCCCCCCCCCCCCTCCCCTCCCCTCGGCTTGACGATTGTCGCTGACCCGAGGTGTGCGCCGTTGCGTGGCGGCAGGCCCTGTTTGAGGAGTACATTCCGCTGCCGGTGAACGCCTCCGGCGCGACCCCTCCCTCCGGCGCGCCCCCGTCCTCCGGCGCGCCCCCGTCCTCCGGCGCGCCCCCTCCCTCCGGCGCGACCCCTCCCTCCGGCGCGACCCCTCCCCCGGGCGTGACCCCGTCCTCCGTCGACGATTCCGCCGCTGCGTCCGCCAAGTGGAGCGCGGCGCTGCTGGCTACTGCTGCGGCGCTGGTCGCCGCCTTGTGGCACTGATCCCGCCCCCTCCCCCCAATGCGGAGTCCGCCATACACTCCAATGGGTGGCACTCGTAGGCAGAACAGGGTGACAGTTCCGGAAACTGACATGAGCGTGAAATAGGCCGCGTGCTGAACGTCGCTCTGGTCATGTAATGCCACGATGCGCCTACCCGGGCACCCATTCGACCAGCTCCGAGTCGGCCAAGTCGCCGCTCGCCCATGTGAAAATGATTAATGCTGAGCAGCACCGCAGCGACATTCGGCGATGCTGTGGTGGGCGATCGTGCCGCTGCCCAAGAAGGTGCGGAGGAAGCAGACGTGGATGGCTGCGGGAGCGTGAGGTGTCAACCTGTCCAGATGGATTGGCTTGAGATGGGTGGGCCACCGGCACCTGCGCTGATGATGGCATGCTGCTGCGGCGAGAGGGAGGGCGCTGGTTTTGCGGTCGTTGGGGGGCCACACGCGGTCGTTGCAAGCTTGGCCCCGGGGTCCGAGCCGTCGTCTGTGCTCCAGTACATGTCCTTTTTGCGACGCCGGCATAACATAGAACCAGCCACACGCTGGGAAACGCATGCTACAAGAGCTCGCTGCTCGCGACCATAACCGCCGCGGTAAGGCGTTTCACATGCCGCGGACCAAGCTGATCTGGAGGTGGCATGGGAGGGGGGACTGGACCCCAACTAAAAAGTGCTTGCGAGCATTTCAAGGCGGAGATGGTTTCAGTCCCCCGTGCTGGGAAATCCAGAATGGTGCCAGCACTGTGGGAAGGGACGGACACTGCGATCGATTGGCTGCGTCGTCTGCTGAGCGTTGCCGAAGTACACAAGGACGTATACGTGGATAACAAAGATGGCGGCGGTAAAGAGCTGACCATGATGGCTCGTCATCTTTCGGGCCGGGAGCAGCTGATGGCACTGAGCTCAGCCGGCAAGACTCGTCGCTATGCAGCGTTGTACGACCGCCTATTGGTGCGTATTTCGGGCAACGGCTTGCCAGAGCTCGGTGCGGAGCACCGCAGAAGGATGGCAAGCGTTGCTGCATGCCCTGCCGGGTAAGGCTCCGCACTGTGCTAACCACACGACCCACGATTTCCGTGTTGGGAAATCCAGAATGGTGTCGGCATTCTATTCAGTTGAGCAGCACTGGGCGCGGTGCTGCCGCGCAGGAGCATGACGGGCGCCGGGCGGGAGTGCCGTGTGAGCTTCCATGTACGCGCAAGGCCGAATGCCGCTCGTGCGGCTGTTGCCTTCATGCAGAGGCAAATGCGGTGTGCACAAACCATACACCGCAGCTCGCGATTGTGCGGGCATCCGTCATCATCAGCTGCATGAGACACATGGCTTCGTTCATGGCCACTCATGCAATTATTCATTGCATTCAGAATCGGCGTGGTTGGGTTCAGGATGGATCCGACATCCATATATACATATATATGGATGTCGTGTTTATTCATTCGCTTTGGCTCATTCAAAATTGACCACCTTCGTCACCATCCAGTATACCGCCAGTTTGTTTGATCAAGCGACTTGCACGAGATGGCTGCGCGGCACAGCGCATTTATCATCCCTACTCTTCGCGGCGCTTCTCGTGGTGGCAAAAGACTCGCCATCGGCGCCGGTTGTCATTGGCGATATGTCATTGGCGCCGATCGATGCGCGTCGCAGGACGGAGGCCAATGCCGGGCGAATGCCGGTATGGAAGGAGGCCAATGACCAGCCGCGGTTGTGCTCGCATTGGCCGGTTGCTGCCGGAAGCAGTCGCCTCGGGGTACATTAGGATGGTCGGACGCTGATGTTTAAGGCGGCGCGAATACCGCAGAATGCGACCGTCCCACTTCTAGAACGGCCGCCACATTCGCACACTTGTAGCCGGCAGGGGCTTCAATGCCGGGCGATGTCTGTCCATCTGTAGGGACAGCGTGGTGGGAAGCGGCCTGCAGGCAGGAAGGGGCGCGGCGGCGAGTCAGCAGGGCGCACCAAGAAGGGGAGCCTCGAACCACGGAGGAGAGCGGGAGTGCAGCAGGGGGGGGGGGGGAGGGGGTGCGGTCAGACAGGGGGCGCCGGCCGTCACGGGCTGTGGGAATCGCCCGGCAGCGGGAGGTATTTGATCCTTCGATACCCCCGGCCGGGTGCCTCGCGGCCGGGTGCTACCCCGGGCGGCGCCTCGCAGTCATCACGCCACACAGCCCACGCCGCCGAATGCAACTCTACCCAACGTACATCCTGGGCCTGTGATACTCTGATGGTAACCCTACGATGCAGCACGTGCTTCTGATCTAGAAAACGCAGCTGTCCTTGCAGGCACACACAGATACGTATGATGCCTTCGCTGTGAGGTGTGCTAGAAAACACCTGATACATATTCCAGCAAGCAGAGCAGCGCGATTGAGCAGTGCGCACAATGGTGCGGGCCTAAGCGCACGGTACATTTGAGGCCCAGGGATTGTGTTGGGCCCATGGTCTGCCGACACCAACACCACAACACGACAGCCTTTTTTGACCCTGAGAAACGTGGCCCTGAGAAACAAGGTGCGGTCAGACAGGGGGCGCCGGCCGTCACGGGCTGTGGGAATCGCCCGGCAGCGGGAGGTATTTGATCCTTCGATACCCCCGGCCGGGTGCCTCGCGGCCGGGTGCTACCCCGGGCGGCGCCTCGCAGTCATCACGCCACACAGCCCACGCCGCCGAATGCAACTCTACCCAACGTACATCCTGGGCCTGTGATACTCTGATGGTAACCCTACGATGCAGCACGTGCTTCTGATCTAGAAAACGCAGCTGTCCTTGCAGGCACACACAGATACGTATGATGCCTTCGCTGTGAGGTGTGCTAGAAAACACCTGATACATATTCCAGCAAGCAGAGCAGCGCGATTGAGCAGTGCGCACAATGGTGCGGGCCTAAGCGCACGGTACATTTGAGGCCCAGGGATTGTGTTGGGCCCATGGTCTGCCGACACCAACACCACAACACGACAGCCTTTTTTGACCCTGAGAAACGTGGCCCTGAGAAACAAGGTGCGGTCAGACAGGGGGCGCCGGCCGTCACGGGCTGTGGGAATCGCCCGGCAGCGGGAGGTATTTGATCCTTCGATACCCCCGGCCGGGTGCCTCGCGGCCGGGTGCTACCCCGGGCGGCGCCTCGCAGTCATCACGCCACACACTCAGCCCCCACACACACACAGCCCACACCGCCCACACTGCTGACCACAGGCAACCAAGCAGGAGGGCCGGCACACACTCAGAACCCCGCCATGCGTGTTGTGAGGCACACTTATGGCATGCTCAAGAGCACAGTACAAGGAGCACTTTCTATAGGGAGAGGGATAGGGGTTGTCATGACCGTACGAGGTGAGACCTGTGGCGTACCTCAGCCAACGAGACCTCAACCGACGCTGGGTGTCCCCCCGCACGCGCACCACTTGTCTGTGTTGCCGCCTCTTCCGCCCTCCAGCTTTTCCTCCACCTCAACTTGTGTTCTTGTCATCCCCGATCGCCGCCTGTCAGCGCTTCCTCCCCCTGGCCCTCCGCATCCTCCACCCTTGCGGACTTCCTTGGGCTCCTCAGCCGGCCAGGAAGCCGATGGGGGGCCGCTCCCCCGCATGCACGCGCCCCCGGGGCGGCTGCCCCCCCTCCGTCGCCCCCTCCGCGCTCCCCCGCGCCTTCTTCTTCTTTTTCTTCGGGTTCTCTTCCGCCCCTCCGCGCTCGTCCTTCCTCCGCTTCGAGCTGCGCTCCTCCTCCCCCTCCTTTCCTCCCTCCGCGCCCTCCGTGGGCGGCGGCGGCGCGTAGCCCACCCGCAGCAGCCGAGGGCGGCGCCCCCCGCCCGCGAGCCGGACGCCCTCGCCCGCGGCGCGCGCCACCACGGCCGCCGCCGCGTCCACGCTGGGCATCCGCACAAACGCGCTGCCGTAAAAGGCGCCGGTCGCGCCGTCGACGATCCACTCCACCGCGCCCGCGCCGCCCCCGAGCGCGCCCCGCAGCGCGGAGGCCGTCACCACCAGCGGCAGGTTGCCGACAAAGAGGCGCGCGGACGGCGCCCGTGCGGCCTTGGCGGAGCGGCGGCGGCGGGCGGGGGCTTGTAGGGTGTTAGGGTTTGGCAGGGTTTGCGCGGCGGGATTGCTCTCGGCGGCCGCGGTAACGTCGCCGCCGAAAAGCTTCCGCTTGGCGCCCACAATGTCGGGCAGCGGGCAGTGCCGCAGCTGGTAGCCCTCCTCGCACAGCGGGCAGCGCAGCGCGGCGCGGGCGGGCGCCCCCGCATCCGCGCACGCATAGCACACCAGCACCGGCACCTTGCACAGCGGCTCGCTGCAGACGAAGCGGCCGCGGTAGACCGCCCACAGCTGCCGGCACAGGCAGCAGCGGCTATCCACCTCCGCCGCCAGCACCGCCTCAGGCTTGGCCTCCGGCACCTGCCACAGGGGGGAAACCCTCAGTAGCGCCCGGAGTGAGAGGCGCCCCGTTGGCGATGATGGTCGCTGGGGGGGTTAAGGGGGTGTGGCCGGTGAGCGCAGGGCGTTGGGTGCCACTGGGCGAAAGGGGAGAGGGTGCGGTCAGATGGGGGGGCGCCGGCCGTCACGGGCTGTGGGAATCGCCCGGCAGCGGGAGGTATTTGATCCTTCGATACCCCCGGCCGGGTGCCTCGCGGCCGGGTGCTACCCCGGGCGGCGCCTCGCAGTCATCACGCCACACACACAGCGCCACAGCCCACAGCCCACAGCCCTCGCCGCCGTACTGGCCTCTGCTCGACGTACACACTGGTCGTGACCCGACCTTGCAGTGCGCAGGCGAGCCGCCGCTCTAGAAAGAGCATCGGTCCTTACAGGCAAGCACAGGTGTGTAGGACACGTTCGCTACGAGATGTGCTAGAAAACACATCATACATAAAGCAGTACGGCCGTTGCACACAACGCTGTGGACCTGAGCGCATGGTGCATTTGGGCCCCCCCGGGGGTTGGATTGCGGCGCCCCAACCATGGTGCAACACGACAGCCTGTTTTGACCCTAGTGAGCGTGGCCTTGAGAAACGGGGTGCGGTCAGACGGGGGGCGCCGGCCGTCACGGGCTGTGGGAATCGCCCGGCAGCGGGAGGTATTTGATCCTTCGATACCCCCGGCCGGGTGCCTCGCGGCCGGGTGCTACCCCGGGCGGCGCCTCGCAGTCATCACGCCGCACATGGCACACCGATGAATAGGGGCGAAACGACCCAACCACAGCTCACAGACTCTTCCCACAGACCCCCTCAACCCCCCCCTCCCCTCTAACACACACACACACACACACACACACACACACACACACACACACACACACACACACACACCGGTACGCGGAGCACCACACATCGGGCTCATGTCCGCCTGGGTTTAGGGGGGATCAGCCAGGAGGAGGGCGGGCAAGGGAGCCAGGCAGCTCGGCCCATGCAACCACTATTTTTTTTTATCAGCACATTAGCGCGGCACCGACGTTTGCACGATGGGGGCGCTGGAACGGGCATGTCAGGACTGCGGCGCTGTGGTGTTTGTCCCTTGAGGCGGAAAGATCTGTCTGTATGCAGTAAAGTACCGATCGACGGGCAGGGTCTCCTGCTACGGCAGTGTGCAGTTGTCACTTTATCAAAGTTCGATACCTGACATGATCATGGGCAGCAGCGGGTGGCGGGAGTGGTGGCAGTGTGTGTGTTGGCGGGGGGGGGGGGGGGGGGGGGGGGGTTAACCTGCTCAAAGCGGCGGTCGAAGAGGTAGTTCTTGCCGCTCCAGTAGCCGCCCTCCGGGAAGGTCTTCAGGTAGCGCTCGATGCCGCCGCGCACCATGTAGATGCCCTGCGTCTGCACCTCCCCGCTCGCCTTCTCCATGTGGTCCAGCAGCGCCGACGCGCGCTCGCAGCGGATGCCGCCCGTGCAGTACATCATCACCTTCTTGCCCTGCAGCTTCTGCTTCGTCTCGGGCAGGTTGAGCCATTTGGGGAACTCGTGGCTGTTGCGCATCTTGGGGTCAAGCAGCTCGGCGCCGCCCTCCGGCGGGCGGAAGTGCCCGATGGCGCTCTCGTAGTGGTTGCGCACGTCGATGATGACGGTGTTGTCGCCGGCCATCATGTCGTGGTACTTGTCCGCCTCGAGGTGGTGCGCGGAGGAGTGGTTCAGCGAGGGCGCCTTCTCGCCCTCCAGTCCGTACGCCACCAGCTCGCCCACCTTGCGGATTGTCAGCGCCTTGAAGCGCTTCCCGAAGTACACGCCGTCCGTGATCTTGAAGTCGGTCTCGAGGAAGGCGGGGTGCCACTCGCGCAGGCCCAGGCAGAAGTCGCGCACGCTCTGCAAGAGGGAGACCCTCTTCGTCTCAGCTCAACCTCGCTCGACGATAGCAGTGGATAACTTCATATATTTTCATTTTTCGACTCATTTTGAAGGGAACGCGGTGCGCCTTTACCTGTGCGCTACCGGACAGAGTGCAGTTCAGGCCTTCCGGCGCGCATCGGCCGCGCCCCATCACGCCGTGCTTGCGCGCGAGGCCCAGCACGAAGCCGAGCGCCGCACGGTGCTCCGGGGCCGTCCAGGCGGGCTCGATATACTGGTAGAAGAGAACGATGCTGACGGGGAGGTTGCCGTCCTTGTCGCGCGCAAGCGGCGGCGGCGGCGGCAGCGCGCGCCCGGCCACAGAGCGCGCCGCCGCCAGCACCACGCCGGGCGGCGGCGCCTCGGGGGCGGGCGCCTCGCGGCAGCTGGGAGCCGAGGTCGCCATCTGGGCTGCCCCCGGCGAATGACACGCGGCACTCGCGAGGAAAGGAGTGGGGGGCACGCAGGCGGTGTTCGTCGCAGGGGTATCCCGCCAGGGGTGACGCTGGCCCGTGCTGATCAACCCTTGGTTGTGCAGCTGCTTGTCGCGGCAGCCGCCACCTTCGTCGACCGGCCCGACGACGGCGAACGGCGGCGGCGGGATGACAGTAGTCTTTAGTAGCCCCTGATGATCAAATGACTACGCAGGTGAGGGATTTCCGGACAGCATTCGGGTATATATACGAATCGCAATCTTTATGGGCTGACTACTGAATAAGGATTACCGGTACTTCTTGTATTCCTTATTCGTTTCTACGACCCCCACACTCGCTTCCGGTATACTACTATGGTATTTCAGTATACGGCGAATATACCGCCTTTCATGTCTAGGATAAGTCGCTAAAACACCCCGGCCCCCGAACACCTCTAAAAACTTCACTGATCTACTGGCACCGGTATACGCTCCAGTAGTCGCTATAATGTCGCCGTCCCGCATCACTGTGCTCGAGTACCGTTGCCCTATTTGGAGCCACACCCGTCGCTGCACATGCTGGCCCCTCCGCCGCTCCGCCGCTGTCCCTCCCGCTCCGCAAGCAGGTGACTTAATGCGATTCGCAGAGGTCGGCGTGCAGTCCTTGCACCCGCGACGACGTACGCAACGTTCAACCACGAGGAGCTGGCGTTGGCAAAGCCGAACGCAGTAGGGCAGATGGAGGCGTGGTATGTGGCCGACGACGCGCCATCGACCATCGTGCGCCGCACCGGCTGTCCCCAAATAAGCCGTACCTGCCGGAGGAGCTGGCTCGTCTGGGCGTGCTGGTGAGCCAGCCCTGCTCGCACACCCTCAGGAACTCGTTCTCTATTTGCTTCTCAACACTCCGAGTTGGCCACCTCCGCGCGGGTGTAGCCGCCCGGAAGGCCCCACCCTCTCTCACCTCCCGACTCACTAACCTCACCAACACGACTTCAAGGGGGTGTGAGGGAATTGCAGGGCTGACGACCATTCGCTTATACATGTGGACAGTGAATATGTACAAATATGCATACTTATAGAGAGATAGAGCGAGAGAGAGGGAGAAGCCCGGCGTGGAGGTGAAGTTGGTTCACTGGACACACAGTTATGTATGTAACTGTTTTTAGCTTGTGTGTCAGGGGTGATTATTATTATTGCAATGCCCCACCTTTTTTCCTTCTTGGGAGAATGTCCATCTCCAGGCAGGGGATAGTCGTGGGAAGCAAGACCGTGCGGATGGATGCATTCTTAGACACTCTTCGGATCATTCCATCTAATGCAAGGATGATCAGTGTTGTCAGTGCTGCGTTGGATCCCCTCTCCTCCCCTTTACTGCTCATCAAGTTGGCGAGGTAGGGTCGCCGGAGGTTATACAGCAGACGCGGATCGCTTATGTGCTGCCACTGACGGCTGGGACTTGCTTTGCAGATGTGGAAGCTGGACCCGGCAGCGCGCAAGACGGACCCCAAGCTGGCGGCCATCCTTAAGGTGCGCGGCTACACATATTGGGACAAGATCACAGTGTCCCCATGTAAGGTCCCTGGCTACGAGGACAAGATCGCAGCCTTCCATAAGGAGCACGTCCATAGACGAGGCGATCCGGTACTGCGACGACAGCGGCGGCCACTTTGACTGGCGCGACGCGGCGGACCGGTGGGTCCGAATCCGCCTTGCGCCCGGCGACATATTTGTGCTGCCGGAGGGCTGCTACCACTGCTTCACGTGCGACGAGCGCGACGGCGTCTTTGTAATGTTCCTGTTCCAGGGGGACCTGGTTTGGACGCCCATCAACCGGCCGTGCGACAACCACGAGGCGCGCCGCCGCGACGTGGCCGATGTGCTGCAGCCGTCGCCTGGACAGCAGGAGCATCCTGCTGCCACCAGCGCATGGCGCACACATCCTGGTTCATGTACCAGGATGGCGATGCCTGGCTTGACCCTACCTCATACGTGTGCCTTTTGCAGCCTCTGCATCCAGAGTATAGTGGAGACTTGGCCCCTCCTCCCCACACTGTCATTGCATCAAGAAATAAATGGATGGGTGCATGGCAGCGGTCATGTCTTAATATTTGCTGCTACCCAAGAGCACCAGAGCTTATGCTCGCACATTGTTGTCATGTCGTGATTGATTTCAACGATCCACAGTGAGGGCTTGGCAAACGTCCAGAATTGTGTTTCAAGAGTGCCACCCCAATCCAGGAGGTGCTGGAAGCCGTCCACCCATGAGATGCCGATTTACCAGAGGGCGCACTGCCGGATGAGGTCAGTCTGCGCCCGGCAATGTGAGCTGCACCCAGGGCCGCTCCTCCGCCTTTTCCATCGTGACCACCACCTCTCCGCCGTCGAGCGTCCACAAGCAGCCGTCCGGCGACACGCGGTCAAACAGCCGCGGCAGCGTCAGCAGCGGCTCCCCATCCAGCGCGACGCTCAGGCGGTCGCCGCGGCCGTAGGTGACGGCGAGACGGCGGGCGGCGCCGGGGCCGCTGGGCGCGCCGCCCACACGTACCTCCACCTCGTCCTCCGTCTGCGACCACGTGTAGCCGGCGCCCTTGCCGCCCGCCAGCACCTCCTCGTCCATGTGGCCGGCTGCGGCTGCGGCCGCGCCATGTGCTGCGCGCGCCGCCGTCGCCCAGGCGCTCTCCGGCGCCAGCTCCTCGCGCGCGAAGGGCAGGTTGGTCTCGCCGCCTTCCGGGCGCCGGCCAACGCGGCCGACGTACGCGTCGCCGTGAATGGACAGGCCGGCGAGGCCCGCAGCGGCGGCGAGCGCCTCTGCGCGCGCATTGCGAGGCCGCCCGCGCAGCGCGCCCACCTCATCGATATACAGCCGCACGCCCTGCCAGCCGTTGTCAGCGGACGGTGGCGCCAACGGGTACGCCTCGCATGCGCCGCCTGCGGATGCTGCCTGCGGCGGTTGCCGGTTAGATGTCAGTGTGGAGTGGCGACGTCAGCAAATCAGCGCCCTTGTGTTATGCGCACTGCTTCCACACGGCAGTGCGCAATATTGTAAGGTAGGTGCCGGCTTGCTGGCATATTTCACTGCGGGGGAAGCCCGATATGGGAGGGGAGGGATAGCGGTATATAGTACCTGCAGCGAATCCACACCAGGAGCCTTCAGGCCTCCCTCCTGCGCCCCGCCGCCAATCATCATCCCCTTGAGCCGCGCCGCCGTCTCGCGCGCCACGGTCTCCGGATCCATCGCCTGCTCGCTCGCGAAGCAAGGAGCCAGGAGGGCAGGCAGGCTGTCGCCGGCGCGCGCAGGCGCGCTCAGCTCCCCCACCTCCTCCGCGCCATCCGCCGGCAGGCGGACATAGGTGAATGGCGGCGCGTCGGGGAGCAACTCCGGCAGGCTGGCGGCAGCGCCGGGGGCGGCGTCGTCGCGCGTGACGACCTCCACACCCGCGGCCCGCAGCGAGGCGACCGACGCTGCCGCGCGGGACGCTCGCTCCTCTGCCGACCCTGACATCGCGCTCTTGTCCTCTCCTCTCAAGATGCGGCCCAGCTGAGTTGGGCGGATTGGGCGGCGTCGCAGTCAAGCCGGGGGCTGAAATATGATGACGCAGACAGCGTTTGCAAAGGGCGGGGGGGGGGGGGGGGGGGGGGGGGTGGGGGTTATCAGTGTGCCGAAACTGCTGGTAGCTGCTGTGTCAGGTCTGCACAAAAAATTGGCCGCAGATCGCAGCAGTGGCGGGAGCTGAACTGGTTCGTCTGATCTCGGCAAAGATGCGCAGCCGCGGAGCAAGCGGAGGAAAAGGAGGACCGCGTCCGAAATCACCTGTAATATGGGAGAATTAATACCGGATACAATACGTTTATATCACGGAATTTCAGGCGTCCTCCGTTCTCCGTCCGTCCGTCCGTCCGTTAGTCCTCTGTCATACGTGCTTCGCGTATGAACCGTCATACGTTCGGTGTTCGCTCTTTTGATTTCACGGTACTGGTAGGTGTACCGTAAAGTTCTGAATGGATGCGCGTATATTCTATAACAGTTACGTCATATATTCGTTTGAAATGCCAAAATAACGCGGTACCGCAGCACGTTTTAACTGCTGAATCAGCAAGCGAGACGTGCCCTCTGTATTTATACAGCGAGTAAAAAGGGGGTAGTCCAAGTACATGCTGTAAAATGATGCTGTAAAAAGGGGTCGCCGCGGTGCGGGGGCAGTCCGCCGACCCGGGGCCCGGCGTCCGTCGACGGACGGGCGACGGTCGAACGACGGCGTCCGGCGTCCGGTGCCGGTACAGGCGGCGGGCGCGGAGATTTGCGCCGTGCCCGCCCCGTGGACCTGACGACCGGCCCGACCTGCGCGGCCTCGTGCGGGATGCGGGCCGCCTGTAGGCGGCTTGTACCGTATTGCTGATCTTGTAGTGCTGTTTTTATTTGGGGGGGGGGGGGGGGGGGTGGGGGGGGTAATACAACTTTTAGCGGAGGGTTGGGTACTGTCTTTTTTGTAATGCACACCAGTAGTAGTCAGCGGCCCGCTTTTACGCGGCTTGCAGACTTAATCTGTTTTACAAATTAATACTTCTCTTCAATCTATAAAATTTAACCACGTACTGCTCATGTCCGGGCTAGAAATTGTGACGTTAGGTCTGGAAGATTTTATCCGTTGTCTTCGGTGGCGATTTTGCTCGGGAAAAAGGGGGGGGGGGGGGGGGCGGGGGGGGAATCTTCCTTTTCCGGAAAAAAAAACTTATAGTCTAATAGTACTTTGAACAGTACTCGTCGATGCCCCCGATGTCGTAGGCGACAGCGCCGGCGCAGCTGACTCGAAACCGGCACAGTACAGTAGCGGCGGATGGGGAGACAAACCGCCGCAATGCATCCTCTAAGCTCTGTTTATGGGGTTTCAAGAACTAGTCAACTGTCCTAGTGCGACCCGTACAATCTGTTTCGGGTTTCAAACGGGTTTTACCGGTACCTTTCGGGCTGCCTTATCGCCCGCGAGCCTTGCGCCGGGCTTGGTCAGGGAGCTACTTAGGACAGCCACCATCATCTCATCTGCCCATTCATTATTGCCTTCCATATATCCGATATCCCTCCACCCTATCCCACCACCACCAGCACCCGCCGCCCACACCAGGCAGCACCTACCACTATGTACCTCCTGGCGTCACTGGCGACGTGCGTCAGCATTTCCGTTGACGGCATGACCGCGGTGCGGAACGTTTGGATAAAGCTAGGCGCTCAGGAGTGGATGATGGGGCGACAAGAACTCTACGGACCAGCTGGATGAGGCAATCGAGGCCCACGCCCCCGACTACCACCCCTTGCTTGCTGACACCGATATCAAGATGGTGTGCATGGCCGGCACCCGGCACGACCATGGGCTTTCGCGAGACTGCACAGCGTTCCTGCTAGAGGCAGTCACAGACACCCTGGCGTTTCTTGCTTTGAGACGAGAGCGGTTACGATTAAGGTCGATTGCCAACGCCCCGCTACCCGGTTACGATTAAGGTCTCGGCAAGCACCGCACAACCCGTTCCCGACGATGATGATGGCTAGCGCCGCGCCGAGCCATGAGATTCATCACCGCCTCCCTACTCGCAATGAAAGTGCCTAGCTGTTAGGGTTGCGCCTAGCGACTACCCTAATACCACCTGCGACGTATTACACTGGTTTCGGCTTCCTGTTACGATCCATCTCCACCTGCCGACCCACCGCGACCTGCTCTCGCACGCACGACGATACATTCGCGATTTCGCAGGTCCTATCGACCCTTGGTAACGATTCTGTACCCTTCAACCTTTATCCGAGTCGCCTGTCGCCATGGCATCGCACCGGAGCGCCCGTCAAGCCGGTTACCCTCCCGGTGGTCCACCCGCCGAGCAGTCTATGCGTCAAATTGTCGAGAAGAAGATGCTGGAAGCCCGCGTTGTGGCGCCAACCCAGAACATCTCTCACAAGCTCGCCGACGTTCATGACTTCCCAGCAGTCAAGGCCTTTCTGGAGAATGTCGACAAGGAGATTTCCGACCGCAACAAGCTTTGGGTTCCTGAGACGGAGGCATGGCTCGGTCGCCAGTTCAAGACCGATTCTATCGCGGCTCACACCCACCAACTTGTACTCAACAGCCATGAGCTTCAAGTTCACATTGTTATGGGTTGCGAGGTCCTGACTCACTTTGTCAACTATCAAGATTGGAAACAAGCTTTTTTCAAGGCCGCTTTCCCCAACGGCATTCAGACAACTGTCGGAGACTATGCGCGTAACATCTGCATCAAGCCGAGCGACCCCAGGATGGCTACTTGCTGCGTCGACTTGCAGCGCAAGCTACAAGCTGCATTTGCTTTGCTGCATGAACCTTTCGTTGTGCCTGAGTACTTGCAAGTGCAGCGTATTTTGCAGGCGATTCCCAAGCACGAGAGAGCCGAGGTGCAAAGGATGGCTAACCACAACAACGAGGTTGTCTTGACTCATGAAGTACTTTTCAGACATCTCTCGGCTATCGACGAGGAGCACCGCGTCGCTGTCGAGATTGCCCAAAGGAGGCAGGCCAACATCAAGAAACACAAGCGTCGCTACGAGGAGTATTCAGGTCGTTATCACATGCCAACCTCCACAAACCCGTGGTCACGCAACAACGGAGCATCAACCAGCTCTGCCCCAAGTCGTCCTGCTGCTCACAGCAGCCTCCCCAGTCGTCAACCAAAAAAGAGTCGCTTCTCTGGTGAGTGCGCCAAATGCGGCAAAAAAGGCCACTCAATTTATGAATGCCGCCATGCGTCTGAACATGACAAAGAACAGTTCAAAGCCAAAGTGGCAGCTAACAAGCTAGCCAAGCAAGTCGACAAGATCGACTTACATAAAAACAAATGACGGTGTTGGGCGACATGCCAACCTGTGCCTCTCAATGTAATTGAGACAATTGACACTGACATGTCGCCGAGTCCATGCAAACATGCATGCACTGCTAAACTGCCTGCTCAGCCCCTGCATGAGATCGAGGATACAGATGTCGATATGGTCGAGCATTGCGCTCCCGCGGCACTGAACCCCTCCGACTCACAACCTGAGCATGAAGCTCATGGGTGTTCCTGTGCTCATTCACACCTCGTTGCCGACATCGAGGACGAGACAGGGTGCAGAGAAAATGTCGACAAAAATGTCAAAGACAAAAAGACGCATGCTAAACTGCATGCCAAACTGACTATCATGCAAAAGAGATCTCGAGTGCGCAGAATGCGTACCAAAAACAATAATCAAAAGAATGACACTGAAATTGACAAATATGCAAAACCAAATGCATGTCCAACTGACTCTGTTGTGTTTGACCAAGCAGAATTCAAGAGACTGAATTATGCCTATGGTCCAGTCACTTTTGATGCCTGTGCCTCAGCATATGATGCTGTCTGTTCAGATTATTGCAGTGCCGAAAAACCATTTTTGCAACAAAATATCAAAGGTAAAACTGTGTTCATCAATCCAGTGTATGATGACACAGCCCTGCCTGTCTTGCAGCATTTTGAAATGCAAAGACAAGAGTCACCTTTTGACACAAGAGGTATTATTGTTATGCCCAGATGGTCCTCACAATTAGGACAATCCTGGAAACCACTGCTTTCAAAATATAAGAAAATTCATAGCTACCCGCCTGGAACATATCTGTTTCACACACCCAGTTCAGCGACTGATACTGAACCTATGGGACCCACTGAGTGGTATGTTGATGTCTACCTGGCTGACTACACTGTTGAGGAACGTTCAGCCCAGGCAATTAATGACGTCGTTACCACTGAGGAACTCAAAACCATGCTGGCTGAACAGCAAGGTAAGGAATATAAACCAAAAGCCACAAAGTCCCACCAGTCACGTATGATGACAGAAAAATGTTTTGTTACCAGCAAGTCTGATCATGACTTATTGCTAGTACACCCAACATGTGCTGAATTTAATATAACACCTTCCGTACTGGTTGACAGCGGTGCTACTTTGAACTTTGCCAGCACCAAGTATGTCAAAGAAAATAAAATACCAACTACACCACTTCAAAACAAAGTAAGAGTTATTCTTGCTGATGGTAGAATGGTTCTCGCCTCACAAAAAATCACCCTTGAATTAAATATCAACAATTACACAATACCCATTGACTTCACAGTCACACCGTTACAACATAATTTCAATCTGGTTTTAGGGATGCAATTCCTGAAACAACACAACCCACATGTTGATTGGGAATCTGGTCTGATGACATTTTCCACAGGACTAAAAGTCCAATGCCAAACAGAGCCCCGCCAGGCTAATGTCAGAATGGTTCATGCTAATGCCATGGCCAGAGAAATTGCCAAGCATGATCCTGACACAGTTTATTTCTGCGCCATTGTTAAACAATACAATGCCACCAAAGAGAATGATGAGCTCGATATTGATGATGAGATAAATACAATTGACACTGACCAGTCTGCAGCTTATACCGCTCAGATCAGAGACTTATTGCGAAAGCATAAACCAATATGCTCTCCGCTTGACAACCTTCCACAATTACGCCCTGGTCTTGATCATGAGATCTCTCTTGTTCCTGATGCTCAAGTTCCTGCAAGAAAAATATACAGATTATCACCTGCAGAATTAGAGGAACTAAGAACACAACTGAATTCTTTTCTTGAGAAACAGTTTATACAGGAGTCCTTCTCTCCATATGCAGCTCCTGTTCTCTTCGCCCGCAAGGCCAATGGCGGTCTGCGCATGTGCATTGACTACCGTCAATTGAATAAGTACACAAAAAAGGTCGAGTTCCCTGTTCCACCTGCTGATGCATTACTTGATATGCTATCTGGTGCTACTGTCTATTCAGCTCTTGATCTCGCCTTAGGTTATCACCAACTCCGGATTAATCCACCTGATGTTCCTAAGACAGCGTTCCAAACTGTCTATGGCCAATTCGAGTGGCTAGTAATGCCATTTGGACTCACCAGTGCTCCCTCCTCTTTTCAACGCCTGATGACATCTATACTCCAGCCACACAAGCATACCTTTATACTTGTATACCTGGATGATGTCTTGATTTTTAGCAACTCGCTTGAGGAACATTTGCAACATTTGGACACAGCTCTTACTATGCTCGAGTCTAATGACATTAGACTACGATTACAGAAATGCTGGTTTGCCAAGAATGAACTAGAATACCTTGGACATATGGTATCACACGCTGGCCTAAGACCCTCGCCTAATAAAATCAAGGCTGTTCAGGATTGGCCCAGGCCTAAGAACGTTCAGAATGTCCAACAATATCTTGGTTTCTGCAATTTTTACCGACGCTATGTGCGCAATTATTCTGCTATTGCAGCACCGTTATATGCCCTCACAAGAAAGGATAACATATTTGATTGGACAGTTGAATGCCAAGCTGCATTTGTAAAACTGAAGCAAGCCTTGTGCCAGTCCCCAGTGCTGGCAAGCCCTGTCACCGGCAAAGATGCTGAGTTTGTAGTGGCTACTGACGCCAGCAAATATGCCTTGGGTGCAGTTCTGCTCCAGGCTAATGCTGATGGCCACTTACACCCTTGCAGCTATTATGCAAAGACATTGCAGGCTGCACAAACAAATTATCCCACCTATGACCAAGAGCTCTTGGGTGTGGTATGTGCTCTGAAAGAATGGCGCTGCTACTTGGAAGGCAGTCGCCGAATTACAGTTATAACTGACCATGCCACATTGAGGCATTTGCCTACACAGGAAGGACTAGGCAGACGCCATGCCCTATGGTTACATGAAATTTCACCATACATGGCAGTCAACCCACAGACTAATGAACCTGTGTTGCAGATATTATATCGCAAAGGCGCTGACAATGAGGCTGATGCTCTCTCTCGCCGCCCTGACTTGCATTATGCATTGACTGAATATGAAAACCAGCTGGTCGAAGCTGACCTTGAACAAATGCAGGACTATTTGTCAGCAATGTCCGCCTTGCAGATTGACAGCAAGCTAATAAACAAGATCAAAGCTGCCTACATCACTGATGTTGCCTACAGTCATGGACGCACCCCCAACGGTGTGCGACAAGATGAGACTGATGGTCTCTACTACATGGCAGATAAGGTCTGTATACCCAATGATTCTGAACTGAGAAAACTTATCATTGAGGAGTATCATGTTGGTAATGGACACCCCAACCATACCCGCACTCTTGCCAACATACTGCGTATGTTTTGGTGGCCACGTATGAATACCACAGTCAAGCATTACTGCAAACACTGTGATACTTGCGTTAGAATCAAAGCAGCTACCACCAAGCCTCATGGTTCTTTATTTCCCTTGCCAAAGGCAACCAAGCCTTGGGAGATAATCTCAATGGATTTTATAACCAACTTACCTGAGGTGGATGGCTACGATGCTATTGCTACGTTTGTTGATACATTCACCAAACAGTCACATTTTGTGCCATGCAATATTAAGATTGATGCGACACAGCTGGCCAGATTATATTTGGACAATATTTACAGACACCATGGTCTCAGCAGATGTATCATCTCTGACAGAGATCCCAGGTTCACTTCAGTGTTCTGGAAATCATTGTTTACAGCTCTACAAACTAAGCTAAATATTTCCAGCGCTTATCACCCGCAAACTGACGGTCAAACTGAACGCACCCACAGAACTATTGAGCAAATATTACGTGCGTTTGTTCACAAGCAACATTACTCTTGGTTAAGTCATTTGGCTCTTGCTGAATTTTCTTACAACAATTCATTCCATTCAGCAACACATTATGCCCCTTTTGAGGCAATTTATGGCATGATGCCACTGACACCACCTGATCTGATTGCTACTGCCAACCAAGATGCACGCAACACAGTTGCAAATATTCAAGATATTCACATGTTGATTACTGAGCAACTGAAGCTTGCTGATGAATATCAAAAGGTCTATGCCGACCGCAAAACCAGCCCTGTTGAGTTCGCAGAAGGAGACAAAGTCTGGCTCTCAACGGAGCACTTGCTCATACGCAACCAGCCGGCGCGCAAGTTCCGACAGCGCTACATCGGCCCCTACCCGGTCACAGCCAAGATCTCCAGCCAGGCGTATCGTCTGCGCCTGCCACCAACGTTCGACTGCCACAATGTGTTTCACATCAGTCGACTGCGCCAGTGCGTCAACCCAGATGCACAGCCCGATACAATACCGTCCAGTGTGGAGCCCCCTGTCGACGAGTTCGTCGTTGAACGCGTGCTCGATTTCTCTATCGAGCGCCGCGAGGATCTGTACAAGCGAGGACTCTGCCTCGTCTTTCTGGTGCGTTGGCTGAACTACGACTCAAGTCATGACAGCTGGGAACCATACAGCGCGCTGCGACGTGTCGAGGCGCTACACGATTTCGCGAAGACGAGCCGACATCTGCAAGACACGCTACGCTCAAAGGAATACGCCAACCTGCGAGCGCGCCACCCGTCACGTTTTCCAGAGTCCATCCCGGAGCGTTGACACCTACTGCTGCTGTTGCTGTTGCTATATCACGCTTCCACCGCCAACCGACATCTGGGCCAGGCCTTCGGCGACGCGAAAAGACACTTTCCAGTTCGTCATTTATCAGAGGGGTGGGAATGTTAGGGTTGCGCCTAGCGACTACCCTAATACCACCTGCGACGTTTTATGGCCAAGTAATCTTACTGTTGTACTGCTGATATTTCAGCACGCGTATTATGTACTGGTACGGCCACAACCAGGCGCCAGTAATAAATATTCCTTGTAACATAAATACAGTACGCGCTACAACTATTAATCATCAGGATAGCGCTACTAGCTGCCTGTCCGCGGTGCCCAGTTGGACCGCTATAGGATAAATATCCAATGCCACCAGCATGTTGTAAGAGATTACATTCTGCAACCAACTCAATTCGCCAAACGCTACGAGTAAGAGCCCTGTTTCACTAAGTACTGCCACGAGTACTTACACTAGCGGCGCCCCGCTGTCTGCCAAAAACCAGCAATACAACTCCCTGATAGACTGACAAGAGTTAGAGGGCGTCGGTTGGTCGACGGACATGGCTAAACCGGTCGGCTTCGAGTTCGTCTTCGCCCTCCATCGCGCCTTGTTCCCTCTCAGCTCTCGTTCCAAGACTGGCGTTGTATCTGGGGTATGAGAGCATCTCTGCAAAGGGCCAGCCCCGCCGGACAAACGTTTCGCGCAGTTCTTTGGGAAGAAGAAACTCGGACATCAGGCAGACCGGCCGAACGTTCCGAAGCTCGTTGGAGTACCTCAATACCACGCTGGGGTAATTGGGTCCAGAAGGGCAAGTGGCCGAGCATCATCGCGTTGCTAAAGCCCTGGAGCTCTCGCTATTTCGGTATGAGGAGCGGCTCGGCAAGCAGCGCGACTATGACCTTAAGTCAAAACTGAGGGAGGAGCCGGTACGGTCGGCCAAGACGGCGTCGCATGTGGAGACCATCGAGGCGCTGAAAGCGCTGGCCATCAACCGCGATTTCCCAACCGACATGCGCTCGCTTAGCCACCGGCTGCTGGACACCCCCGTCTATGCTGTCTAATACAGTCGGGCGGGTCTGGGGTTGACAATGTAATCAACATTGTCATTTATTACATTCATCTATGTGCCATAATAGTCATCTATATGCCGTGGTCTTCTATGCATCCTCCTGCATCTATATTAACGGCCTATTTGCTGCCCCAGCCTTGTCTACAGTACTGCACAAAGTACTGTCACAGTCCCCCCTTTTTTTCACCTGAAGGTGGGGGTGCCCAATACCTATAGAAGTTCATCTATAACATGTTTTTAGTTGCCCTGGCTGTTCCTGCATGCTTACAAGGCACAAACACGATGTTTCCTTGTTATTTGTTTCATGGCAGTACTTTAGCACAACTGCCGAGGAAGGAAGTATTTCCAAAGGGGGGGCCCCAAAAAAAGGGGGGGGGGGGGCACCAAAGACAACGGATAAAATCTTCCAGGCCTTAGTACTAATGTCTACGTCTAACCATCTGCAGTGTTAATCTCAAATTATTTAACATTCAAATTAATAAAGTCTCTTAAAAAAGAATTACTGACAAATCTAACGCTAAAAGCAGTATTACCCGGAAACAACAGTATTACAAGATCAACACTACAAGCCGGCTAAAAGCGGCCCGCATCCCGCACCAGGCTCAACCCAAGAGGTAGGGGCACCTCCACAAATCCCCGGCGCGAAGCGCCGCTTAGTCTATATGATTTGGCGATTATTATGTAAAGTGAACGACGTTTTAATATATTATATGGCGGAGTCTTCGGATGACATGACGACGACATGAATCGTCGGTGACTCGCTGTCACGCGCGCAGGTCCGAGTTGCTACGAGTGCTGCTGCTGTCCGGCGCGGGTCCGAGTGCCTCCACGGAAATAACACGGAACTATCAGGGATATATCACGTAAAAACCACGGTAAAGGACCTTTCGTGGTCAGTGCCGGGTATTTTTATGGCAGTGTTTTAGACGGGGATCCAACAGTGTTGGAAATTTTGTCACTGCCCTTTAATTAGTCTTGCAGAATGCTTCGGCAATTTGCTTGATGACTATAACGGAGCGTCGCCTACCCGGGGCTTTCCGTAAGTGGTTCGCGTCGTAGAGACGCTGCAAGGGTTTCACTGGTGCCAGCCTGTCCCGGGGGCGGAAAAAGAAAAAGAAAACCACGGTAAAGGCTACAAGTATCCCGCCCCGGCGGACGAGTTGTGATGGCGGCCTTGTAGTAAAATCCATTAATATTATTGTAAAATCCATGGTCCGTACTGGTACGTCCCTGTACCCGAGTAAATCGGCTCAAAAATGCTCAAAAAATCCTCAAAAATCCTCACCAAAAAGTCCTCAACAGGCTCTGCTTAAATGTAGGCTTTTTCCTTCCCCAGTACTTTCCGTGCATGCTCTTGACGCTCTCCCTGACTCCCTGTAACTAAAAAGATACTACTAACAAGTCCTCACCCCCGCGACTCCCGGAAGCACTCCCGTCCGCGCGACCTTTATTTCCAATATACTGTAGAGCAAATTCACGGGTGAGCACGAAATATACCCTGTGCGATGTTCCCGGCCTGGCAATCAAGGCTAAGCGAACCATGGCGTCCCCCCCCCCCCCCCCCCCCCCCCCCCCGGACACTGGGAGCTTGACATTTGTAGACTCAAAGGACATGACCGAATTCCCAAGACAAGCAATGCCGTATCAAACTCGCTCAAGAACCCCCGTTGTACCGCATAAAAGCAAGTTTTGTGTCATTGACTTCGCGCATGAGGATGTGTAAGAAGTGGAGGGGATCCCCCTGTTGGCCATGTTGTACGACAGCGATGCGTACACTATCCGGCGCCGGATCCCTTAACAGTGCATCCAACGTTTTTTCTCAAAACTTTTTTACACTGGGGCGTTTCCTTTTGATTGTAAAGGAAAAAGGAAACGCCGCCCACACTACCTATTGGTTACAGGGTTTAGGGTTGTTTGGGGTGTGCAGCTAGTAACCTTAGCTCAGTACCCTGACACAATGTTTGGGATTTCTTCCGCTCCACCAAGTACATGATAGATCACACTCGTCGGAATAGCTTCTGCCTGTTGTGTTGTTTGACCATCACCTTTCCTTATCATGCCAATCAACAACCCATCCAAATTCAACACGGGGCTACCAGATAAACCATTGTCTGCATAGGCGGTAATAAGCATTCTGCAACCACTAGGCGCAAACTCGGAAGCAAAGGATACCACTCCTTCAGAAAAGAAAGGATCCATGGTGCCTGATGGAGAAGGTTTGAAACCAACGACAAAGCAAGTGTCTCCTGTTTTGGCAGTGGTTGCACAGGGTCGCGACGGATGAGGTGGCACCTCATTCATGTGGAATACCGCAATGTCTTCAGATGTGTTGCACAGGACAAGCTCCAAACTTACTTCAGTCTTGTTGAACAGTGTCGCATGGTATGTGGCGTTTGGCCGTGCCAAGTGGGCACATGATAGAAGGTGGTTGTAGCCTTCCCTGTAAAAGAAGCCGTTGCGTACCAGTGTCTGGGTCCCATTGTCAGGTGTAGTCCAGGAGATCGTAATGGGGACAACAAGACTCCTCGTGGCTGCATGGACATTCTTTCTCCTTTCTTGGTTGAAGTGAGCCATCGTGCGTCCAAGCTCCGAGTCCATGGGGAAACCCAGACGTGCTTGCAGTTGATTCTAGTCATCCATGAGGACACATATGAACATGCAGTGAGACAGAGCCATAGGGGGAGTAGCAGGACTCGCCGAGCCAGAGCAGCAGCAGATTTGCGGAGCAGCTCAAACAAGGTTGATAGTTACAGCGTTTTCATACCGTAACCTAATTTGTACGGTACGGTACGCCCACCACTGGTCACCTCACCAGAGACGCGCCGCCCGCGCCGGGCGCTGTGTGTAAGGGCGGGCAGCGATTGAAAAAATCCTTCAGCGCGAATACTGTCCACCCAGCGCGCATCCCCACCCTGAGTCGTGGTAGCAGAGCCGCATCCACAGACCAACAGCAACCTAGCGGCGCAGCACGTCTCACGCGGTGCCGCAGATCTGCACCCGTCAGGCTAGGCGCGCGAGTTGTCCCCCCATGTACGCGCCGTCCTGAGTGTATGCACGCAGCGCCGTGTGTAAGGGCGGGCAGTGATTGAAAGCTTGTTACCATTCAGCGCACGCACTATTCCCCCAGGCAGGAAACACAGAGGCCAAGTGAGCGACAGAGGCGCCAGGTTCGCCGCCAGGGAGCGTTGCCAGCAGATCTGCCTCGCGACCCGACAGCACGCCAGACACTCCTGGTGTGAATTACACTGACCAGTAGTAATAAATCTACCGCCGAAAGCAGTGCTGAAAAATCAACACTACCCGTACAAGCCGCCGAAAAGCGACTACTGGGGGAGCGGCTGCAGTATATGAGCGGTCCGTATCCCGCGCGCGAGGTGCGACTAGGTACGGCTAGTCGCGGGCGGCGGGGGTGAATGAAATACATAGAGCAAAACAATAATAAACAGGGCGGGTGCGGTCCCCGTACGGCTAGCAAAGGGTAACTACCAGGGTGGCAAGGGCATAAGCTAGGTTTGAGGCGGTTAAAATCCCTGTCCTCACCGTCATTTTGCTGGGGTTATTATATAGCGGATACCATGTGACGACTCCACCAGTCGTACCGGGGCCTCATCCACTCTTCAAGAGTGTAGCGCGCTGGCACTGCTGGCTTTGCGCACATTGCAGAGCAAACGGACAGACCCTCAGGCGGTCAGGCAGCGTCGAGCGGGCAAGGGACAGGCAGGGGTGGACAAGGGACAGCGGTCGTGTGCGCGGCACTGCTCAGCAGGATGCTGCTCTTCGCGGGGCACGACCCCGGCTCGGTCAACCACGTGCGGCCGCTGATGCGGGCGGCGCAGGCCGAAGGCCGCCAGTGCGACCTCCTGGACCTCCGCCCTCCCGCCGATTCCGGCAGAGTGCGCCCCAGCATGCGCTCCTACCAATCCCCCAACGTCAGCCCAACGCGGGAGTTGGCTACTTTTGCTTGTTGAGCAGCTTTATTTAAATGTTCTTGTTTCTTCACTTGGCTGCTCGTGTTGAGGGAGTTTCAGCGCTGACCACGGCGATATTCAGGTATGGCCGCCGCCGGGAAGTGAGGCGGCGCTGAGTCAGTGCCGGGAGCTGCTGGAGCCGTACAAGGGTGAGCACTCACGAAACCAAACCACAGTGGATTTCGCCCCCAGCAGCACAGCCATGTACCTACCCGATAAACCGGGACGGCATCACGGCACCAAAAACAATCATACTGAAATATCACACTGTCCCATCACTACTGCGAGTAAACCGCACCGGCGCACCTCGGCAGCAGCAGCCCGCGCCGAACCCACTTGATTGCTGCCAGGTGACACAGGCCAGCGCCTGGAGGCGTGCGTGATGGGCATTTCCACCAACAGCGCGGAGCTGGACCTTGTGGCTGCCTGCCGCGGCATGGGCGTGCCGACCGCGATTCTGGTCGACTTTTTCGCGGGGCATCGCCTGGAGGGGCGCGATCCGGGGACGGGCTTCCCCGACGTGCTCATGTACACCAATGAGGCGGCGGCGGAAGACATCCGGGCTCGCTATCGGGTGCCTGCGCAGCGGCTGGCTTTCGTGGGGAGCACGTACCTTGAATCCCTCGTCCTGGACGACTCCCCCGCCGAGTGCAGCCCGCCGGAGGTGTACGCCCAGCTCGAGCTCGACGCCGCGTCATGCCGCCTCCTCCCCTTCTTCGTCAGCCCCGACGGTGCGCGCCAGATGCCCAGCTTCGAGCCCCGCCCTGGACAAGTTATTGGCATGATGCAAATTCAAAACAATCTGTTGCGATTGTCGCCCTTTATGATATTATGCAAAATCGTATCAATCCCGGCTGCATCTCCCGGAAAAGGCCACTGTTGCTCATAAAATGTGTTATCCTGTCAAGGCTTTGCGGTCGATGCGACCTCGTTCCATTGGCATGCCTCAGTGTTGCGGCTGTTATTGGGTTGCTCGCAGACATGGTACCAGACGCGGTGCGCGCCATCGCCATCACGCTGAGCACGCTGCGGCAGGACTTGTCAGAGAGCTGGGTACGTGCCGCCCTCTGGCAGCCACTAGCCCGCTAATGCCTCTCCACCTGCCTCTCTCAGCCCGGCCGGTCTAACTACACCCTCAGCCGACAGCTCCTCTGTTGACTGTGCTAATGTTCCTGCGCTGTGATCACCGGTACAATGCCGCGCCTGCTGCCGTGTTTGGTCGAGCACCGACAGTCACTGATTGCATTGCCGCCCGTCGGAAAGCATGTATGTCGTGATGTCGTCCCGTCCACCCACTCATATACAAACATAAATATATACATATGTGTGTGTTCAAGTATATGCTCACATATTCGTTTATATACATACATATTTTATATATGTACATAGATTTGTTCACATTTATATCTATAC